>JAAAKQ030241983.1:10289-26916 GCA_010016005.3 Zanna intricata | reverse complement strand
GAGATATGCACAGACATCACCCTAAAAATAGTCAAAATGTATTCAGGGATGGTGAAAAAATATTTTCATTGAAATCTGAAATTTTTCACTATCACAAAACTTTCTTTACTCTACACACAAGGAAGTAAAGAGAAACATTTGACATGAAAATGTTAAAAGTTTTGTAATGTAAATTTCAAAATGAATGTGTATCTTTCATAATATTGTCTGTAGTTAGCTTACCATAGCTATGGGATCATATGTGGTGGTCTACCATAATACAAAATCAAGCATTCCAGTAATGGAAAATTTAAGAGTGCAACCCTGCACATAACAAAAAATTTCTGCCGATTCAGAGTAAAGCTCCTTTAGTATTAAAGAGATTTTCACATACCTGCAGTTATCACAAAACAATCATTCATAAAAACAAAATCGTGGGATAAAATAGATAGGAAAAATGAATCGCGATTTATTTCATGAATAAATCATTCATGAATCAATTAACAAATGAATAAAGCAACAATTTTTTAATATTCTGTTTGTCTTTTTTCTCAAACAATTATACAGAAATATATAATTATTTGTTAAAAATTCCTAAAAGTTATGAATACAAAATTTAAATTTTGCCTTTGTTTTTACAATTATAAAATAGTATAATTTAAAGAAATCAGTTTATGATTTTCAATAATATTATTTGGTCATATTTTATCATAAAAGCTAAACTTTAGTTAAGAATTTTTTTTATCTATTGAAACAAACAATACTAGTTAAAAGTATTGCTAATATCTTTAAAACATTTTATTCTTTGCTTTAATGAATTGTTTTTAATTCTTGAAAATTTTTACAAAACACAATTACCTTATACAAAGTTGTAATAATTAACTAAATTGCTCTTTGAAAAATAAATTTTATAATTCAAACATAAATACCCTATTTTAGTAACATCAGATTATCAATTTTTAATAATATTTAAATGTTTCATTCAAACCTAATTCAGATTTAGCTTTAAAAGAAATTTCCAGGAAGATGCCACACCTTTATTATCAATTAGTATGATTTTTTCCTCAATGTCATTTTTAATTACTGCCTTAAAATTTCTTCTACAATATTTTCAAAACTATGTAATAATTCCTAATGGTTACTATTTCATGAAGGTGTAATAGATTTAACCGTAATTAATAAAACTTGCACATAAGGGGTATTCCATTTTAATTCAACAAATTTTATTGCACCACTATTTCTGATTTTAATGATATTTGGTATACGATAACTACCCGGCTTGTAGCGCGCAAAAAATTATATATTAAAAAAAAAAAATTTTTTTTTGAATAATAGATTATTTTCTAACTCGCCAATAGGTAAAAACAGCCATTTTTTCCATGAGCTGTAGAGCATTCTTATTTTACATTTGTACAGAGGATCAAAACAGGCTTTTTGGAAAGATTAAGGATGGAACATCATCTTAGTGTACTCAAAAGTTATTTTGTTACACAACCAAATTTGTAATGTTTACTGAGGTTACGTTTACAAATTGTTTTTTCAATTTCGAGCCCAAAATAAATAATGAAGGGCTTTGGGTAGCAGTTTTTTAACTTTCAACACTTAGGTACTAGTAGAATAGTACTCATAAAAAAAAATTGGAATGTTACCGATTGTTCTTCATTGGTAACCATTTTTGAATGGCTGCCAAATCATATGATTTTGAAAATCTCATTTTTAGGGCCCAAAAACCACATGTCAGGACAGATGGCAGAAATCTGAAATGTTTACAGCATTATGTACTTTTTATGTACTTTAAAACCATATAAAATTTTATTTTGTTACTCAAAGGGATTGACAAGAAATGAAGCCTTAAAAACTGCTAAAACCACAGTTCCTTCTAACCGTAAACAATGTATCCAAAAATTTCAAAGCATGTATTTTTTACAGTAAAAGTGGTTCCTTTGCAGTGCAAAGAAACCAGTTTTAAAAAATAAACTTACAAAAATAGTCAGTTGCAACTAAATTAATTATTCCTTTGCTTTACACAAGAAACCAACCAGTTTATACCACAAAATTACACTGATTTAGATAGGGCGTATAAATCATTAAATCAGAATAAATCATTAAAATAAAAACAACCCAGGAAAAAAATAATATTTTAAGTTTATCAAGCTAATGGAACATTCAAAAAATTCAAATTGAATTTAGTGTTTCCGTTGACCGTAGTGAATTAACTACTGAAATTCTTCCATTCTTCCATTTCAAGTGTTCTTAAACTTACTGAAAATTTAATTAATCTAAAAGGGTATCATTTTGTTGCAAAGAAACAAGCTAATTCCTCAACATTAAAAAGGAACATTTGTTGGAGTGAATGTATTGTAACGGGAGACTATTCTCAAAATTTTCCACTATAATTAATTGGAGGTAATGTAAAGTCACTGAAGTCAAAATACATGAAAATGAAGATGAATATCAAATACACTTTTACCATCCACAGGGTCCTGGTATTTCATTCAAGAAATCATTAAGGAATGACATGGATTCAACTGGAAAATTGTTAAAAGATTCTCACACCTTAAGAGCTTTTTTATCAATCTCTAGAAGTGAAAACATTACACCAAAAATGAATGAGAACTGAAAAGTTCTACTCAATAAAAAAAAATATGGCAGGAGCACTAAGTTATGTTAAGTTAGTTAAAAACTGCAACATTTATTCATAACTTTTACTCAAGTATAAGGAGAGAAGAGTATAAGGAGTACAATGAGGAGTAAAACTAGAGTATAAGGAGTAAAATAAGGTAAAAATCAATAGAACAATTTGTTAATGTATTTGTTTGTCATTTTGTAATTATTTATCATTCTGTAATTGACTATAATTTTTTTAATTGACTATTAATTTACGCACTCTAATGAGTTTAGTTATAATCTGAAAAAATACTTATCAGTATTTTCGGATATGTTGTTTACAGAGGAACTGTGTTTTTAGTGGTTTTGTTGGCTTTATTGCTCATTAACCCCATTGAATAACAGAATAAATTTTATATGGTTTTAAAGTACGTAAAAAGTACTTACACTGTTGTAAACATTTCAGATATTTTCCACTTGTCTCAACATATGGTTTTTGGGGACCAAAAATAAAACATTTTCAATATCTTATGATTGGGCAGCATTTTTTTTTTCCAATAAAGAACAATATGTTAACAGTCCAATTTCTTTTTATAAGTACCACTAATACCTAAGTGTTAAAAGTTAAAAAAAAGCCTGCTACCCAAAACCTTTCATTACTTATTTCTAGCCCAAAATTTGAAAAAAAAAAAAAAAAACAAGACTTTGTAAACATAACTTCAGTAAATATTACAGGATTTGGTTATGTAACAAAATAAAGTTTCAGTATACTAACATAAATTTCCTTCTTTATTCTTTCCAAAAAGCCCTTTTTAACCCACTGTATGATGTAAAATAATAAATGCTACAGCTCATGGAAAAGTGACTAAAATGGCTGTTTTTACATTTTGGCAAGTTAGAAAATAGTCTATTACTCAAGAAAAATTTTTTTTTTTAATTATAAAAAAATATTTTAAAATAATCTTCAAACAAAAATATTGATGCACTGATTTTTTGTAGAGTTAAAATGGAATATCCCATAATGGTGTTATGTCCTTTATTATTATTCTTTCTTTTAAGGGGAAAAGTATGATCAAAAGTTAAATATTACTTATAATTAAAAACATTAGTATTTTTCTAAACACAGTACCTATTACATCAGCTTGTAGCAAAAACAATTTAAAAAGAAAGAAATCATCTATAATGTAAGAAATGGATATAAGTAATTGAAAAATAAAGAAATTTATATTGTTCAGTTTTCACACATAAAATAAAGAATAGATCATTATAGCTCAATCAACTATAGGTTATCACTAAGAAACTTAAATTTAAATATTTACTCCCATTTTCTGAAATTTTTTATTCCCATCTTTCTTTAAATTTTCTCAAAAAAGTAACTATATAAACTGTAAAGAAAATAAATACTGCATGTAAGAAATGCATTATAACATGTAATGTGCCTCGGATATTTTCAGTTATTTATTAACATAATTGAGCATTAATTTTATCAAAACATTTATTTATTCATTTCAGCTTTTATTGATCCACAAATAATATGGTCTTGTGCGATCTGTGAATTCGGTCCAATTAACTTTATAATATTTTATCAAACAATATATATAATAAAATAAAAAATTAAATATGTTAAAAATAAAATAGAAAGCACACATTGTTCTGATGACTGTTTTTGATTAAACTATCAATTTTAAATAAAAAAAAAAAAAAAGAGTTTATCCAATGACGCTCATTGAGGGTTGTAAGTACATTTACTCATTCCAAATTTGTAAGCAGAGGTAGTAAAATCTTTACTTCTTTGATTTACTGCACTCTGGAATTGTGACTGTACAAACTGGTCTTATGCTGTTATCGGTTTTATGTTTTAAACAAAAATTCCATATCAATGCAACACCCAGAAGAGCATAATTTAGTAGTAATTTTTTCTTATTTTATCTTAAAAATTTTTAAACAAATCAAAAGAGGCCCTTTTAAATTAAATTTTAACTGAATAGTTCTAAGTATTATTCAACAATAATAACTTGACAATATTTACCTGGGCGATTCAGATTTGTTGGTATGACCAAAAGTTTGTATTTATTCTAAAAATGTGTTCAAAATAGTTAGTTAGAAAGTTCAACTTAAACCCTTATTCCTAAATTTTCCAACTATTACTTCAGTTGTTACTTACTGACCACATATCTTGTGTTAAAATTATTATTATAAATTAAACTATTTTTTAGCTTCTCCATAAAATAAATATTATTCTTAATAAATAGTGAAATCATTACAGAAAATTTAAGTAGGGCTAAAAATCCCAAATATTTAGATTCTATAAAAACAGATTTTCTGTAACAAATTAAAAGTTTTTTGTTTTTACATTTATGCCAAGAGTAGTGTATTGGTTATGGAAAAAATTCCTATTGTACAATAAACAAGAGTGTTCACAATTTAACAGTTAAGAGTTAAGGAATGTAAAACCCATAACAATAGATGACCAGTGTGGAGAACCATGAGGTTACAAAATGTAATAAAATCAAAAAGCAGGTAAGTAAAGGTTCACAACCCATTTAGCACACACAACCTTTTACTACAGTTTTGAAAAGAGCTGGAATCTATGATGACAAATAAACCTAAAGAATGTTATTATAACATGTCTAACTTCATAGTGTAGACTTCCAGTATTCTGTGAAAGGCATTAGGTTACTTCATAAATTAATACAGTTTACAAAAATAATCTTTATACAGTGGAGAATAAAAAACAACTTAAAAAATTGTTGGTATATTGATGCATATTAATTTTTTCTTCATATTTGTTTACAGTGCAAAGTTTCAGATAAGCTTAATTTGATTTACTTTTTCTTATAATTTACATTATATTTTTATTTCTGAGAATTGAAATATTTAGCTCAACATTTTCTGTTGAACTTCAGTTTTATAAATAAAAAATACATTAAAGAATCGTCAAATTCCATATTTTAATTTCCACTTTAAATTTTGTAAATATTATGGTTTTGCATAAAAAAATTTAACCTAAAAAAGACTTAATTACTTATTTCCATATAAAAGATTTGCAAAAAATGAACCTAACTTCATAATTTAAATAACAAGAGACTTCCTGGAAAAGAAAAACTAATTAAAAATACCTTCAGTACTCATATAGTAACTAAATTATCCTACTTTATTTATTAGGATCAATGATTTGACTATAAACTATGCAAGGAAAACTTTTAAACACAAAGTTTGTCAGATATTACACTAAATACAGATTCCAGAATTAAAGATAATTTTTAAATATTTTTGTATGGAATGCAGAGTTTTATGACAACAAAATGTGAACAATATAATAAGCAAAAAAGAAAAGAACACAATTCTAAAAACACAATTTGACAGGTTGCTAAAAATTAGATGGCTGGAAAAGTATGAAATGAAGAGGTCTTCATTTCACACTATGAAAAAGATGTACATTAAAAGAAAAATTGTGCCAAAATTTTCTAAAGAGATGAACTGCATTGGAAGGAAGGGAATATATGCAAAGCGTATTTTTCATTTATCCCTTTCATTTATTGTTTTATTGTCATTCTGAGCAATTCTTTAGATTAGATTCTGAAATTATAAGAATTGAATTAATATTGGACCTAAGAGATTTGTAACGCACCACTTGAATATAAAATTCAGAAATACTTCTATTGATGACCGATATAAAATTAAAAGGGGTAGAAACTCACAAGATATGGCCCTATAACACATCAGTGGAAACATATGTACTGCACATTGGGACCTTATAAAGCACAAAAATTACTGCACTAAGAACCATACCACAGCCAATGCGTTAAGTAAACTTACAATAGGTGTTTACAGGTAATATGAATCCTTCACAAATTCTTCATTGCAAAGAAAAGACTAAGGTGAATCAAAATGTTATTACCAACAGGATACAGTCTATCTGTAAAATAATGGTTCTATTGCTTTGACAACTGTATAATTATTTTTTTAATGATACAATTTCCAATCACTGGTAAGCTTTTTTTATTAATATATGTGCAATTAATATTACAAATTGCTAACTTTGGCTTATTGAATATATAGATATAATTAAGTACATCAAGGTTTATAAACATACACAGATCCACAGACAAACCTCTACAATTAAAACTAGCAAACTGAAATTCCAATCTTTTAAACTGCTACAGCAGGATTAACAGAATCAGCACATAAGCACCGTTTTCAACATTGGTGATTGTAATTCCTTAATACAAAACTACTACATATATCACCGGTACAAAAATGAATACCTGTACAGGTCAAATTTGGGTAGTTAAATTTCATTTAACACATTTAATAATCATTCACAAACTTAATAACCTAAAACATTAAAAATTCGTCAAATTCTTCGGTTCAAACAAAACTAGACCTTAACACATACTGCAAAAGATATATATTTTTTCGAGACATGACATTTAAAGAATTATAAATTTACAATGTTTGTAAATAATTACTCTTTTAGTACTTATTTACTATTCTCAAGTAAAATAAACAAAAATTCGGTTTAAATACAATAAACTACATATCTGAAATTTCTTATTAAATAACTTTAAGATTACATTGCTTTTCATAATTATATTAAAATTCACTACATTACAAGGATGCTAATCCTTTTCAATAAATAAAAAAAAGGTTACATCGTTATAGTGGATCTTGCCTTTAACAAAATAAATAACGCAAACGATAACAAAGCACGTTCAAGACAATTTAAAAAAAAGATATCTTATTACATCAATAAAGTAAATGTTGACTGATTATTTAAGGTAAATAAATATTAATATAAGAATCGAGATTTTGTTTACAACTTAAAAGGATAAGATAACAAAAAGCAAATAACGCTTATCGGAACCAAAATAATAAGACTTCCTGTCACACTAACCGCTACGATGTACAATTTTGGTATTACATTAAACAAAAGTTTAAAAGACATAGATCATCGATAGAAGAAATTTCCTTTATTATTCAAACAAAATTACATTTTAAACCAAACTATAAAAAACTACACTGGTGAATCATAACTTCCAAGGGCAAAATGTCACAGAATAAAACGTTAAGGTTAATTCTATCATCTAAGTAACGTCAACTGGAAATAATAACATAAAAAACATATACCTCTTTTAAAATAAAAAATGAAAAAGACAGTCCCTTTAAAAACTGGTTAATAAACGAGATAAATTAAAATAGACTTTAGATACAATAAAAAATTTCAAACAATACTTCTAAAAACTGGAGGATTATCCTGCGCCGGACAGCTGACTTACGACAATGAGAATAAGTTGAAAATAGAGGCCTAAATCTAATGAAACATCACTACTACCACCATTTTTTATTTGGTTAAGAATAAATTTTTCTTTTCGAAAAAATTCTCTGATTGAATTCAATTGCTATAAAAAAAAAAGAAAATATATGTATTTACAAAATAATTGTATTAAATTTCGATTAATATTTAAGAGCTGTTTCACGAGCTTTACTTTTATAAAAACTTGTTCTTCACTGCTCAAATATATTCTAGCGGTGTTTTCAAACAATCATAAAAAAATTAATACATTCCTAGAAGAAAAATGTAATGATTAACATTTATGTATAAGGATGTGTTAAAACTAACAACTGAGCTAAAAATTTTTAATAAATTTCACATTTTCTTAGAATATATATTTTATATTTATCTATAATGCAAAGGACTGATGTGTGAATATAAATATATTAAAAAAACCAGTTCAATTTTCAATTGTGTTCTGGTATTTTTTTTTCAGTAACAACTAATTTCAATACCTATTTGAAGGGTAAAGTTTACCTTTAATCATTAAAAAAGGTTTACAAATAAATGTGTCAAAGTTTTATGTAAATTAACAGTACTTATTTTTCTTTGATAGTAAAGAAAATTAAGGTTACATAAAATTACTACATTGAAAACATAAAAAAACTAACTGTAGAGGTTATCAAAATATCTGAAGAGTACAAATATGAATGACGTCTTTTTCAGTATTTAGATAAGATACAAAAGTTATTAAAAAAGAATCAAGGTTATAAATTTCATACATAGATTTAACAATTGGAATATATTTAAGTAATTTTAAGCAAACAAGCAGTTTTATTTATCAATATAGCCATACATAACTGATTTTGTTTTTTTTTTTTCGCTAAGTTTTACAGTTTATAGTTTTATTGTGAACCAAATATACCATTATTATTATCATTAACAGTGATTTCATCAAAAGTAAATGAAAAATGTCTCTGATTAATGTCAACTCTCCATACATTTTACAATCATTTTTTTAAAAGTAATTTTTTGTATATGTTTAAAGGATTTAGGAAGTTAAAGTACAAGCAAAGATAACAGAAACCAAGTAGCACGATGAAGGGAAGGTTTTCATTGTGGTATCAAAGATTTACGAAAATATATCAAATTCTGTGGTATTTATGATATAAATTCATGGATAGCACACATTTGATATGTTTGTACTTTTTATAAATAATAAATAGATAAATGCAATGAATCGGCTGTTTCCAATTTGTTAGAATTTCATAATCAAATATCATAATAATAAATTTCAAATACTTAAGCAATGAAAAGAGATTTGGAAAATGGTTAAATCATTTCCAACATGACATTACAAAGTTATATGATGTACAAAGTTTCCTCCTTTCTACTAAAAATATTTTTATCTTGAATAGACTGGGGTTGGCCATTTTACCCTAATCTGGACAATTTAATGGCCAATATTTCAAACACAGATGATGCATTATGGATGCGGGAGTTTTTTCTAAAGTTTTTCTGGTTCAAATTTACATTGAAATCATGTGTAATATGATCATAATATCATTTAAAAAAATTAAATTGAATTCAATATAGCAATCTAAGATTGCCAAGAATAATTTCAAAAACAAATTAAGAGTAGTTTCTTTGATAGAGTAATCAACTAAATCTATTCTGGTAATGTAGTCGCACTCAGTTTTATATAATTAAGTCGTTTCCAGACTGTATATATATATATATATATATATATATATATATATATACATATAATTGATGAATAATTTTCAAAATTTTTTTATTTTGAATTCTTTGAAACTGGTTTATATTCAACACTCAGCAAACTACAGATGATAAATTGATGAAAATTTGTATACACTTTCTTTTTAAGGTGTAAGTGCACACTAAGAAAGGATTTTTTTTTTAATTCCGAGTTTAAAGGATTAAATCGACAAAAAATGAAATTTACTATTTTTTTATTTTTATTTTATTGATAAAAAATTAATATATCAACTTGACTTTTAGTGTGGTAATATTCATGGGAAAACATTTAAAGATCAATTTAAAGATTTTTGAAATTCAACCTTGAAAAGGAAGAAAAAAGAGAAAAAATTTTGAACAATGATTGCAAATTTCTTCTTCACTTGATTTGGGCTTTCAAATACTCTTTAAATATCTAAATACCATCATTCCCAAGTTTTTTGAAGTTTAATATTTTAAGGTAGTGAAAAAAAAGGAAACTATTTTTTACATTTTTACCATTTTATGCTACCACTATTGAATTTGATCTTTATAAAATATGGTAATAGTGTGATGGTAATTTATATTTGTAATTCTGATTATGTAATTCAAAACAAAGCTGCGAAAGGAAATGTAAAATTCAATTAATGGGTTCTGTACTGATCAAATGTTCTTCTGAAGAAATTACTATAGACTGATAGTTTTAACAAGCTGAACAAGCGTTAATTTCTATTTATCATCATTATTCTCAAAAACATGAGTTTTAATAAATCGCAGGAGGTCAATGGGGCAAAGCAATCTGGTTAAACAGGTGTTGTATTTATATGTAATAAGTAAAATATGAGTAAATGGTTAAAACAAAGATTAGATTATATAATCATAAAAGCAATAATAGAGGCCATGAATGTTTAAAATGAATACATTCTAGCTGAAAGTACAACGTATGTTACAATAATATTAGCATAAAAAAAGATTACATCGAAAAATGAGAAAATGAAAGAAAGCATCAAACCAGTCAATGGAGGATGGAAAAAGTAATAGTTTTCTAAAATGTTAAATCGTACATAACTCATTTTCTAAATATCTGAAATTTTGCTTCCAAAAGTTCTTTACATGATTATAAACTAATCCTTTTGTAAGTGGTATCTCAGACTGACATTAGAAACATGTCTCTAATACACCCATAATAGAGAAAGAGAATTATAAAGATTTTATTATTTGATAAAAGTATAAACGTTTCATATAATGAAAAAGAAAATACTAAATATGTTTTTGTTTACATTTTGTCATATTTCATTGTTTAATCTTCATCCCCACTCAAGTTTATTAGAACTTGCTAGCAGATACCTCACCTGATAAATAAATCAATATTTATTATAGAATAATGTAAATAAAGTTTCACATAAGAATCAAACAAAAATATTAAACTTGAAATCAATTTAATCATAATAATGAATGCAATTTTTAAGTGAAAAATAATGGCATTATTAATGGGGATTTGTAATTGATAACTTGTCTGTAGACAGATAAATTTCTTCTTATTTTTCACTCAACTGGTGGTAGAGAACATTTTTCGTGTTTTGAGAAAGATCCTTAACAAGTAATATTTATTTCTAGATGGTAAAATAAATACATCAGATTTTAATTTAAATATTTACAGGCATGCATTATAGGTTATGTCCTTTATAATAATTTTTCATATAATTTTTAAATAGAACTAAATGAAAAGTATACTAATAACTTTAATTTTGAATTGACTAAAATAAAATTGTTATACTATATATAATTAAATTAAACAAAAAAAAAAGTACAGAATAGTATAAATGCTTTTAAATAACTTGATGATTCCAAATAAACTAATAAGGAAACAAGATTTCTTTTAAATAAAACAAGACAACATAAGAAGTAAATAAAGTATTAAAAAAGTATAAGTATTAAAAGAAAGTATAAATAAGTATTTCTAAAAGATCAAATATTACTTTTAAAAAACATTTCTTACAAAGGATAACTAAAATATACTCAAAATTTTAAAATAAACAACACTCCTTGTTTTGTTTCAAATTTTAGTAATAGGAGCAGCAATTGTTAGAGATTTGTAAACATATATAACACAAATTGAATGTACGGTTATGATTTAACCTCAGTAACCCAGGTTAGTTACGAGATAGTAAAATAAAAATGGATTTGGGTAATGTGATTTTATTCAAACTTCATATCCTTTTTTTTTACAAGATGTTAATTCCAAAGAAATTTCAGATGTTACAGAATCAATAGAATTTATCAATATTAATGAGAACTAGATAATTAAAGTTAGTTAATTAAAAGTACATAAATACAGTAATTAAATTTTAACTAATTAAAGGTACATGCATTGGTGGTAAATTTATATACATGCACATGCTGTATAAATTAAATAATCTATTATAAATGATTAGTAAGTCTTCCCTATATGTTATATAAAATCGTAATGGTTAACAGAAATTTGTTACTTAACACAAAAGAATTTTTAATTCATTTTACTTACTGCTTTATTTTTTGACATTATAAATAAATTTTCTGAATAAACTGCAGAGAGATCTTAACCAAGCTGTTTATTCTTTAAATGTAAAGAATTAAGTGTTAAAAAGTCCTTGAAGATGATATACTTCTGAGATAAGAAAGGTTAAATGACAATGACAGTGTGATTGTTGTATGTTTCTTAATTTTTTATCTCAAGTGATTTGTTAAATTAGTCTACTTGTTGTAAACACATAAATATGCTCATATGTGTGTACACACATGCACATAACACACACACATACTTGAATATATATTCATATCAAGGTTAACATAAAATGAAATCACAATGAAAAATATATATTAATTAAATAATTAAAAAATATATAACAATGCATCAAACTAAATAAAATAATGATAAGAAATTAAATTATTATAAATAAAATGATTAAACTCAAAAATAAAAATTTTCTTTCATAGATAACTTTATATGTATATAATGATGTATATATGGATGTATATGATATATACATGCAGTTAGATTCATAATGGGAATTTAAATTGACATTCAATTGTTTCTTATTTCCTTAATTGTTTTTTGACTGTTCACATTCTAATTATTTTTATCTCTAATTAAAGAAAAAAAAGAGAACTGCCTGTCAGATGAAAACATCAATTGGTACCAGACAACAACGCACCAGTCACTGAAGATGGTTGCAAGAGCAACTGAAAACATTTTAAAGTAAGCTATTAAAACTTACATTTATGAGTATAAAATTTGGCTTTAGTTTGTTGTTTCAAAAGTTTATAATTTTATTAATAATCTTCATTGCAGAAATCTTGATGAAAAATATAACAAAATATTTTAAATGCTAGTTGAATAAATAAATAACAGTAATTTTTACCAATAAAATCTATTATACTACTACGTGTATAATAGACTTTTTCTATGTAATATGTTTACTATGCAAGTCTATTTTACTACAAGTCCATTTCTGAGAATAATAACTTAGAATAATTAACATGCACACGTTATATTGCAGTTGAAAAACTATTTTATATTAATTACTACCTTATGTTTTTATAAACTTGAGCTTTATGTCATTGCTAGCAATTATGTTACGAAAAGAATGTTCAGATATAATTTTAAGTAAAAATTTAACATACATTTAAATTTAACATACACACATTTAAAAAATTCATGTTGAATAAAATTTTTGTCAAAAGGTCAAGTTATTTGATTGGAAAAAAAGATCCGTCAGAGAAATTTTTTTATTAAAAAAAAAAAGTGAATTTTTTTGTATTCAAATAATTTAAACTTTTTCGATACATTTTTGTAGCAGCTTTGATATGTGAATGTTTACTGCATTGATAGAAGTGCAAGCATCAAATAAGGCAAAAACGTTTAAATAAACAGTTAACAAATGAGCAGTTCTTATACTAATCCCACTAACTCTATCAATCACGAAAAATCAACCTTTATATAATTTACCAAACTTACATTTTTTAAAAACTTCTTTAATCATATACTATGCCTTTAACTTTCCTACAACAATAACAACTTTAACCATTCTGTTATTTGAAGAAAAGTATGAAACAGATGAAGATTTGCTTAAGTGCAGGTCAATTGAGATTTATTTTTTAATATTCAGTTATAAAAGACTCTTTAAACAATCAGAAAATAATAAATGCTACAAAAAATGTTATTTCTTGACACTAGCATCGTACAGTTTAATATTTTTATTGTTACCCAGGAATAAAGTTGTTTTCATGTAACAGAAAATTGTTATTATTCTCATAACCTTTCTCAATTTCTTACCAAAGAAAGATCATCAAATTATATTTGAAAAATAATTTGTTTAAATAGTGAAATGAAATAGACTTACATGAACTCAACTTCTGTATTACCCTTAGTACATATATGAAAAGTGCAGCATCCTGATATAACCCCTAATTTAGAGAAAAAAATTGTAATGTTGGCACATTACAACAGTAAAAAGTTAGATATAGTAATAAAACACTCATTTTTTTCTTTTGGTGGGAGTATATCAACATATTATCCTGTAAGTAAGATTCTGATAAAAATTTGAATTTTTTTTCATTCTGATAACAGCTCATTTAGAGTAATCAATACATTTAAATAGTAAATATTTTGACAAATTTATAAAATTAAATATTTTGTGGGTGGAGTTTCTTTAAGGATGAAAAAAGTTAAAAATTTTTATAACTACTTCTTCGATGCTGACAGAAATGCATTTATTATTTGTAAATTAATCATGGTAAAATAACAAATAACTTAACAATGAATTGCTATATTAAGTACACATTTTGTAAGGTAAGATATAATAACAGCCGGTGTCCGTGGCGCGAGTGGTAGCATCTCGGCCTTTCATCCAGAGGTCCCGGGTTCGAATTCCGGTCAGGCATGGCATTTTTTACATATGATACAATTCATTCATCTTATCCTCTGAAGATATACCTTAAAGGTGGTTCCGGAGGTTAAACAAAAAAAAAAAAGATATAATAACAAAAAAGAAACGTTTACAAAATCATAACTGGAAAATCAATAAAAATAAAAACATATTTTTATTTTTTGACTCATATTTCAGTCAGATACTCCCACATCGTACTAGAGACAGATGTCAGTGTTCTTAAAGAAGCGAAAGAGTATTTTCTGTATATTTAGTATTACTAGCTGTGTAGTAAATCAATGAAATGAAAATGAGCTATTAACTCAAAATGTATCGCTCAAATAATTAAAGTTTGAATCTTCTTACGTGGTAAGATTTGACTATTAAAACCCTAGGGCCTGAAAAGAGCATCTGAAAATTATCTTAATCATGCTTTGCTGTGGTTTGATATTTCTCTCTCACTTCCCACTTCTTTACCATAATTTCACAATAAATAAGATGAATGAATCTACCCACAAAATTCATGTACCAAGTATTTCCTTGATAAATGCTGTTAATACCACAGAGTCCAAGAACCCTATTTTTCTTTTTTGTGGAATTACCCAACAAGCCTAATTAGTCTGTCTAAGATGTCTATTAACCCCTACTCCTAAGTAAGCATATTATACATATAGAATTACAATGTAATACAAATTAGAATTCAAAAATTGATAGTAAAGTTCTGATTTTACACTTTAATTATCTAATTTAAAAATGGGACTATATTTAACTTTGTATATACTTATTTTATATGTTCAACTTTTATTTATTACTATCAAAAAAAATCTGGAATATATACATTCTAGACTGTAAAGGGTTTTTCTCTAGAGATCAAAAAGGAATTTTCTTTCATATTCTTTTGGTAAAAATTTTCTAAAAAAAAAAAAAACAAAAAAGAAAAAACATAGTCTATGGATGATAGGAAGATATTTTTTTACATTCTTGCGAATATTTTCATAATGAACTGAATTTTCATTCAGAAATATTCTCAGTAAAAAAAAATCAAGAAAAGTAACTGAAAAACTTGAGGTAAAAAAGTAATATAAATTCCCATATTCTAAAAATACTTAACTGTTGTTTATTAATAATCATACAAAATTTTTTATCTAGATTTGATATCTTATTTTTATTAAAACAAAGATTTCTCACCTTTTGTTACATAACAGTTTATTAGCATTTTTTAAAAGGTAATTCAGAATTTAAATAAAATTAAACAAAAAAATTGAGAACAAACTTTTAGAAAATCTATAGAACTAACAAAAATAAATTAACTTAAAAAGGAAAATAAAAAAAAGAATGATAATACAAATTGCAGATAGTAAACTCTTGCAAAATAAACTTCTACTTTATTTGAGTATTAAAACCCTAGGGCCTGAAAAGAGCACCTGAAATTTGTCTTATATCATGCTTTCCTGTGGTTTGATATTTCTCTCTCACTACCCACTTCTTTACCATAACCTATACCATAATTTCAGGATAAATAGGATGAATGAATCAACCCACAAAATTCATGCAAAATATTTAAGTTTCTATAAAACTCAGAATCCATCAGTTTTTAATAGGTATTTGATTTTAATTTGATGCCTAATTTAAAAAAAGAAAATCAATTTGACAGAAAAATTAAAAATATCTATTTTCTTTTTACTGTTACTTTTTTTTTTGGTTTAAATTCTATTCATAAGTAAAAATGTAATTAATTTTACCATTATTTATTTTTATTTTTTATCTTTTTTTTTTATTTAGCTTTAACTTTTTTTAAAAAGTTAAGTAAAAATTTAATTAATTTTTTAAATTAAGTGTGTTGTTTTAATTAGATTAGTAAATATGAGATAATAGTACTTTTTTTTTGAATTTAACAAATAAACTCATAATGAAGTAGATGTATCTGTGTCTCATCCCTAGTTGTAATCTCAATATGAATAACATTCCCATATAAATACAAGCATTATAATACATTAAAATGAAGAATTGAATTATATATATGATTGAGATATCAATTACCAAATTATCTAATGTTCATAACTTAGGAGTAAATTAAATTCTTTGTAATGAGAATATATATATATTCTGTGTGTGTGTGTGT
>JAAAKQ030241982.1:0-50609 GCA_010016005.3 Zanna intricata | reverse complement strand
CACCGCGCCACAGCCACCAGCACACCGACCACGCGCCACACCCACACAGGGAGACACACACAGGCAGGGGCGGCCACAGGCAGAGGGGGGGAGGGGGAGAGAGAGAGAGAGAGAGAGAGAGAGAGAGGGGGGGGAATAAGTGCGTGTATATATAAAATTTTTATTTATTTTTTAAATCATAAACATAAAGTATACAAATGTGTATTACACATAAACCTAATAACGGCATGCATATTATTATAAAATAAAGTCGTGTACAAATACCTTCAAATATATAGTACATAATACTGTACAGATGGTATTCTCTTCCTCAGTTAAAGCTCACTTTCTTTCTTTCTATCTCACAATCTTTATCTCTTTCTCCATATTTTTTTAACATTCAAACATTTTATATTATTGGCAGCAAAATTCAAAATAAATCTATATCCATTTAATATGTAAGAAAATATATCAAGAGTTAAAAAAAATGCCCATTTGGGATAAAAATAAATATATACGAATAAGATACGCTACTCAGGAGTTAAAAAAAGTGAATTTAGATTCAAAAATATTATACGCCATATGAAAGATAAATAGGAATGCCAAATTTAATCTCAAAAATATTATATACCATTCGGGAGGTTAACAATGTCTAATGATAATTATATAAGTACAACGCGATATGGAACAACAACAATAGATGGAGTATTTATTTAATATTTTAGTTACCATAAACCAATTGTTTCATTTTTAGAAAAATCTGATAATACAAATAATGTAATTATTACAGAAAT
Source organism: Zanna intricata (assembly GCA_010016005.3). Classification (NCBI taxonomy): domain Eukaryota; kingdom Metazoa; phylum Arthropoda; class Insecta; order Hemiptera; family Fulgoridae; genus Zanna; species Zanna intricata. Next base: position 49,836 of record JAAAKQ030241982.1, on the reverse strand, counting down.
TTTAGAAGATGATGGTAACACAAATAATATAAACATTACAAAAATAGAATACAAGATAATGTAATAATATATTGTAAAAGTATTATAATTCATTATTAAAATGTAAATGTTTTCTAACATTTATTTAAAAAGAAAACCAATTTAATTTTTATTATCAAATTATTTATTTCATAATGTTTAATGTTTTCTGTCAAAAATTAATATAAGGGAAAAAATAATTAAATAAAAAATATATTAAATTATATAACACACAAAAGGTGACAAGGATCTGTTAACGGCGCAGCAGTAGGCGAGTCTGGTGAATTTGATTCAGATGAAAGTGTATAAAGTGTCTAACCTGTAAATCACCATCTTTCTTATTTGTTTTTTTTCACTTATTCTTTCTTTAAAAGTTATCACACAATATTACAAACCATTTATTATATGTTTTAGAATGTTATGTTTTTTAGAATATTAATTCCCTACCTAACATGCATCTCAAAAAATTACAGTAAACATAATTGCAAATAACATACAATAATTATTTAAGGCATATAAATGTATTCAGTATTTTACATTCTAAGGTGATCATTTTCTGTTGTGAGACCAGAAATAAATGTTAGTCTGTAGAATAAAAAAGAAAAAAATTACTTCATTTAATTTTAGTCAATTTGGTCAAAATATCAAGATTCTGTTATACATCAATCATTGTAATAAATTGAATTTAGTATTTACAAAGGACAAGGTGAACAGGTAAATATCTTAAAATTATTAAGAAAGGCAATGAAGCTTAATGCATTTTGCATTTTATTGATAATATAAAAATGTGTTTTTATCAATATATGAGGTGTAGCTATTAAATAACAAGACTAATGTTGCCAAAGAACTGCGCATATGCCAAATTCGTATGACCAACAGCTGTGTAGCATGAAGCCTTCTCTTGTGATTGTTGCCACTCCAGTTTCTGTACAATATTAGTCTGGCCGTGAACTTCGTTTGGATAACATCTGTTTTTTCTTTTGCTGGAAAAATGATGTGTTTTGTTTGAGCAAAGAATTGTGAAATTTCATATGAAACTTGGAAAAACCGCTACTGAAACTTACCTTTTATTAAAAAAAAAGTATATGGTAATAAATGTTTATCACATGTACAGGTTTTTCAGTGGTTTAAGTGCCTCCAAGATGTATTAAGTATATCTTCAGAGAGATGAAATGAATGAATTGTAGCTTGTGTGAAAAATGCCATGCCTGACCGCGATTCAAACCCGGGACCTTTTGGTTAAATGACTTGAGTAAAATAAACATCCTTACCATCACGAATATAGTCGCGCAAGCGTACAATGGTTTTATTTAGTTCCCAGCCACTCATTCTGCAGTGCTGGAATATCCTTCAATGTGGAACACTTAATTGCTTTTAATGCCATAAGGATCCTCTATCCAGTTACATAGAGATCATTGCTAAAACGCAACCATTTATCAACATAGCAGATTGCGCACGTTTTTCAATTTTAGTTAATTTTTTTAAACTTGTACAAGATGAATTTCGGAATAATCAAATTTTTTGAAGGTTTGAAATTGTGGACAGGAAGCATAAAGTGAATATGTACTCCATAAGAACGCCCTTTTCAAAAAAATATTATTTACTGGTAATTCAATGGATAAAACCCAAAGATCTCTCTTAGTTTTATCATACCAACGCTTACACCACTTTCTAGAAATTTATCAGCAATAGAGTTGTCCTTAGCTATTTTTATAACTGGCTACCTGTAGCCAGTTATAGAGTAAGTATAAGTAGTTAAACAGTTGGTACTAGCTATTTCTATTCTGAAAATAGAAGCATATGTTTTCTAACTAAATAAAACTATTTCTAGCTAGTATTATTTGTAACCAAATACTTATGCCAGGATAATGAAATATGTTTATACCTAAAAATTAGTAATGCCTTACTTTCAGATTAACAGAAAGTATACTTATCAGTATTGTTGTTGTTATTAGCACTATTCATGTCAAAGTGGCTATGAACATCCTTAATATGTAGTCAAATATATTCAATTCATATTTTTTGGTTAATTTTTCATTTAATTTGCTGTTTTTGTTAAATGTGAACATGATTATTAAATAAAATTCTGGTTTTCAACTAACAACCAGATTCTTGAATGTAACATTTACAAACACATTAAATTTGAAAAATATAAACATCAACATGTATCCTCCAACTTGTTTTTTTTTAAGATTGGTGCCTTTCACACAATGCTGCTGTGATTCCACTGATAGAGCTAATTGGTCAATTCTGAAAAATTCTTCAAGAAAAAACAATTTTAATGTAATTTTTAAATAAGTTGTTAAAATTTTCAATAGCTAAATAAAAAGTTAATCTCTTTTTTCATGTTCTGACTGACAGTACTGATTAGCCAGAATCACTTCTGGATGGAGATATTGTTACAATATATTTATTGTAGAACAAATAAATAGGTTATCCATTCAAATAATTTGTTAAGATACATGTTTATTACATTTTTTTTTGTTTTTTTTTTGTCCGTGGTGGTTATTGATGAAATTTATTTAAAACTTAACATTATTTAAATGACAAACAAAACCTAATTTGATAAATACAACATTTTGAAAACTTGTCATGAACTTTGCAGTCACTGTTGTGACCAGTTGTGTTAGTGATTGGTGATGCTGTTCTCACCTGGGCATTTGCTGATATTGCTGGCAGTTTCTTTTTAAGGAAAAAATTATTTACAATGCGACTGGCTGTTTGATTTGAGTAATATCTGATCACTATTGTATATTTATAGTGTGTAGGATGAGATTCATTTTTCTGTATGTGCAGAATACCATACTTATGAGATGTGGCTATTAAATAATGAGACTAATGCTGTAGAATATTTTATTTTAAATTTATTCATATTTATTTATTATCTTTTCAGTATACACTCCTTCTCTATCCCTAAAATACTCCATGGAAATTTTCCATGGTTTGAAACAGTGCTGGAAGTCTTCTTCTGTGAGCTCTTTCATGACATGTGCCGATTTTTCTTTCACAGCTTCAGCAGTCTGAAATCTTGTTCCTTTAATGCAGATTTAATCTTGGGGAACACATAAAAGTCACATGGTACCAAGTCAGGCGAATAAGAGGTGGATGGTCTAATATTGGGATTTTATACGTGGCTAGAAACATCTTGACAGACAATTTAGTGTGAGCCGGTGCATTGTCCTGATGAAGAACCTTGTTCTTTTACAATTTGAGTCGTTTTTTCTTATTTTTTTCACATAGTTCAGCAAGGAAGTCAAGGTAGTAATGTTGATTAATAGTTTGACCTTCAGTCTCAACTTTTTCAATATTTTTATCTGTTTTTGATGTGGAATGGCGGCCTGGGCCCTTCCACAGGTAGGGGTTAAAAAAAAAAAAAAAAAGAAAAGATAACCAAAAGAATGGTCATTTTCGCAACACAAGCAAGAAATTTATGTACAGTTGTAGAAAGTTTGTGTGGAGTTCAGATATATAGTTATATAGAGATCAGTGTTAAAAATACAAAATCAGAATAGTTCTACTGCATCGGTTTAAAACATGGTTTTATCCCTACTCTTGCCTCTGCGCCTGGGCCATTTAAATTTTTTATTTAATTCTAGCCACTCATTTGATAGCGCTAGGCATTTACCAATTTCAATATATCGATCCTTTAACTCAGTTACTTAGAGATCAGCGAGTTTCAAACATACTATCGATACTGAATTATATCGGAATTATTCACAATCGTATCACAATGAATACCGTTCGTGTATAGACAATTATTAACCTAAAAGTGTCGTTTGTGAACGTTTGTTTACTAATCTTAGATGTTATTACACGTCTGATTTCATGCACTGAAATATATTCACATTCTATTTAATTTTCACTATCAACATAGTTTTTAATTTTTATATCTATTATTGGTAATATCTTATAAATTTAAGTTTTGTGATGAAATCCGGTTAATTTCTCTTACAATAACATATCTTATTTTTGTAGCGTTACGGAAAAATTTTAAAAAATGTCACTGGCCGACGAACTCTTGGCAGATCTTGAAGATGATGAGATGGAAGATAATTTTATTGAAAAGCAAGATGTTTCATCCGAAATTGATGAATCTGAATCAATTGCTCCTATGGAAGAAGGTAATTTTCTTTATAATTTTATCTTTCAAAGATGGGTTATTCGTATGAGAAAAAGTTAGGTAATTAATTTGAGGTACAGTGAGATCAAAATAACAATTATTAACTGGGATTTATTTAATTCGGGTTTTAAATAATTTTTATAGGTTCATTTATTTAATAAATATACATTACCCTTCTAGTATACATGCAAATAAAAATAATAATTATGTAAAACTTGTGTTTTTTTTGTTGTAATTATATTAATGTAATTGTATAAGTTATAAGTGAAATATATAATAACTGATTCTATAAGGAAAGGATGTTAGTATAAGGCTCTTAGTATTAAAATAATGCTTGCTTTACAATTACAGATTAACTCCAGAAATTAAGTTAATCTGTTGTTTTCATTTAGTTGAAAATTAGGGAAGCCTTCATTTTGTGTGTAGAAAAGAGTATATAGAAAATAGAATTTGAGAATGGGATTGTTATCAAAAAGAGGATAAATTGTAAGGAGATTAAGATTCACCATGATGTTGCTGTTATAGCAACATGTCCCTTTTGGGACAGAAATTTAATAAAAAAGAAAAAAAGAGCAGGTCATTAGTATTTAATAAAAAGGAAATTCCTATTGTAGAAGACAGTAGTGTGGTATGGATTTAGATACATTAATAAAATATACCAGCAGTAATGGAATTTGGTAAAATACAATGTTGAAAAAATATTTGTATGGACTGTAGGTCCTTTGTATCAACAATACTATGAAAACCCAAAAAAATTGAAGGGATTTAAAACATGAAAATATAAGTGTTGAAAATAAAAAAAAGATTAATAATATTCAAAATGAAATTTTTTAAAATGGATTAAAATGTAAGTATAATTAAGAATGCCAAACTCAGTAGAACTAGTTTATTTGGCAATATATTACATCAGGATTTTGTTAATTTACTAATGGCTTTAGCTATAAAAACTACAAGAAAAGAGTTTATATTAAATATGTGAGTAAGTAAGATATAATAAATATATTGAAACATATTTATATATATTAAATAAATATATTTTATAATAAGACTAATACAGTAAAACATTAAAATAAATTATGAACAAAAAATCATAAAAACTGTTGAAATTATTTTCATTATATTCTGAACTATTTAACATAGTAATAGGAATACATTTAAATTTTTCTCAAACATCACAACATATATGTATTACATATTTTTTTTCTGTTTGTAGAAATGAAAGGTGTTGGTCTTAAACAGCTGGCACAGTTACGTAATTCTGATCGTTTACAAAGAGTGCTTTGTGAAATGGAGCAGTACCAAAGAAAGGGTCATGGACGGGATAGTGTTGCTGGACCATTAGAAGCAGATCCTGAATACCAGTTGATTGTTGAAGCTAACAATCTTGCTGCTGATATAGATAATGAAATTGGTATGCAACAGTAAAATTACATTCACTAACTTTGTTTAATTAGATTATTTTTTTTATTCTATAAATTCCATTTTTTGTTCTTTATTTGAAATATGAAATTGCCTTATTGTTAGAGAATCTCCTAAGGTCCATTTGTTTTTTTTTTATGTTTAAATAATCTTAACTATCCTTTCTCCTATATCTTATTACTTGTATTAAGTAATTTGGTTAAATATGCATTATTTATATTATAGTGATATTATTTATTTGTTTCAGTACTTATACACAGATTTGTTAGAGATAAATACTCAAAAAGATTTCCGGAGCTAGAATCACTTGTAGTACAACCATTAGAATATATGATGACCGTTAAAGAATTAGGCAATGATTTAGACCAAGCTAAAAACAATGAAGCATTACAACAATTTTTAACCCAAGCTACAATTATGGTTGTTTCTGTTACTGCATCTACTACTCAAGGGTAATAATAATAATACTTATTTTTATGTTTTTTTGATTAACCAAAGCGGTTAATAATTTAATGTAACACTAATGGTTGTTTGCATTATAATGTAAAAAATTTAAAAACAATGTTTATAACATATTAATAGTTTTTTTTTTTTTATATATTTAAGATAATTTGACTAACTAATTTAAAAAGGGATAAAAAATTGTTAAAAATGAAAATGTATTGAAAATAAAAAAAGTAACATGTATTGATTAAATAAAAGTAGTATTACTTTAGAATATAATGTTTTTTTTTAATTGAATGCATAAAATCCAGACACCTATCAATAAAAAAAATAGAAAAAGAAATTAAAAAAAAAAATTAATTCTTTACATGTTATAATTTTTATAGCATTTTCCTAAAAAAATGTGTACTTTTTTGGAAAAATTAAATTATGTCTTCTAAATATGTGATAGTATAAATAGTAACCATATAAACCCGGCCTCCGTGGCCAAGTGGAAGCATCTCGGCCTTTCATCCGGAGGTCACAGTTTCTAATCCCGGTCAGGTATGGCATTTTTCAGACACGCTACAATTCATTTATTTCATCCCTCTGAAGATATACTTAATTGTGGTTCTGGAGGTTAAACAAAACAAAAAAAGGAACCATATAAAACTCAAGATTGTTTTTTTTTTTTTTTATTAAAATGATGACATTTTTAAGTGTTATAGTACTTATAAAATGTGGTAATATATGTTTTATTAAACTATTGTGGCATATACGTGAATGTCAACAATAAAATATTAACTTTATGGCATTTATTTTTATATAAAACATTGCATTAATTAACTATAATAATGATCATTTAATAAAACGGATCATTATTTATGCATGATATGCGTCTAACATAATATTGAACATGAACATTAAAAAAAAAAAAAAAAAAAATTGGTGAAGCAGATATCTTTGAAAGAGTATTAGATGTGGAGGAAGAAAACAAAAGCAGTAAGTGAAAAAAAGTAATTTTAGAGATACATCTAAGTAATTTTAGACACATCACTCTGCAGAAAGTTGAAAAGTCTGTAGTACAGTTCAGTGTTTTCACACACTATACAGTTCTGAGGATGAGCTTGGGCATTCTTTTTGGAAATTTGATATTGTTCTTGGGTAACTCTTTGCATATTATTGTAATATAACAAAGTATAAGGAAACGCCAGGCATAAAATTTCCACATGCTACAAAAAATATTAATCTAAAAATACATATATCATAACCTAATAATCAAAAGCAACAAGTATGATGTTTTGAATTTTTACAAAATAGGTTAAAAAATTTTGTCTTCACTTTAAGATCTTTGTACAAGGCAATTCAAATGTAAAGAAGTGAGAGAAACAGTTAGGAAAATATAAACAGTGGAAGGTGTGTGAAAATTATCACTTTCATTAATATTACATTGATAAAATTATCTATGTATCAAATAAAAAGAAATTGTTATTGAACTTAGATTTTCTAGGGAGAAAGTGATATATATTATATTACTGTGTGTTTGAATTCTGAAAATTTTGTCCAAGTGAAATACTCTACTGTCTGATTATATGAAGCTAAAAGAGTTCTATCTCTCAGGAACTCATGTACACTTTTGAGAAAGAAAGTCATATGTTTTTAAAGAAAATCATTATATGCAATAAAACATAGGCCCACAGTTGCAAAGAATGAATGTAAATCATGGAATATTGCCAAAAGTTTACTTTAATTAAAAAAAAAAAAAAAAATGCAAGCCTTGGCTAGAAAGTTCTTGATGATTGTATTCTGGAATAATGAAATCATTATTTGCATATATAATCAAAAAAGGAAAATAAATTCCTAACATACTATTATACCATTAAAATTAAAAATCAACCAGGTTAGTGTATATAAAAAAAATGAGAATCTTCAATATGACAACACTAAACTTCATTACAAATGCAGAAGCAAAAGATCCAATTAAATTCCTGGTTTTTTCCTAATACTTTTTCAACTATAGCACAGTCCACACCTGGCTCTTAATGATTTTTGCACACTTCTCAAAACCAAGCTGAAGTCTACAATGAGGAAATAATTTTGAAAATCAAATATTTTTTTTTTTTTTAGGATGGATTTCAAAAAATAGTGCATGCCAATGGAAATGAATTATTATTAGTAATTATGTTGAAATATAATTATGAAGGAAAATAAAAGAAAAAAGTCTGATTTTCATTAAATTATTTCTTGCTACCCATTTGTTATTTAAGCAGATACAAAATTTTTCTCCTCTCTGTTATGTTACCTGAAATGAAATGAAGATGTATAAAAACAACTGCATGAAATGGCCATCAATAAGTAGTCAGTTCTGCTGTATTAAGTCTAGCAATGTAGTTGTAAAAATATGGATATTTAACTATAAACTAAATTTGTTATTTGGTAACTATTTTTCTCTGGTCAAACAAACTTAGATTTGTTTATAAGTTGTTGGAAAAGAAAAATATCATTATTATAAATCATTAAAATTTTTTTACAACTTTAATTGTAAATAATATAAAATTGCTGTATATTAGTTTGAGATTGATTATTCTGACATTTTTAAACCATTAATATGAAGTAAGATACTAATTTTTTATTTTTGGGAAGCCCTTGAAAAAGGCATACTGTACCTGAATGCCTTCTTAAAGAAAATAAATGCTATATATCATAATATTTTTAAGGTTTATATATTAGACCTAATTGATTTATGTTATCCTTAACACTACTAAAAATTCACTTTTAAATTATACATTTTTTTTTTATAATAAAACATAATTTTTTAATACATAGAACAATACTGAATGAGCTGATAATAATTGTCCTTGTGAATTACTCGGATCACTCATTCTTTAACTTAATGTTATAATATTTTGTTACAGTTAAACAAAATTATTCTAGATGTAATTGCTAATATCAATGGTATTTGTATTTAATTACCTAATGGTTCAAAGAATTTTTATTTAAAGTGTTGAAAGATGTTAAACATTCAACATCTTTTAATTCTTTTTGCAAAGGGTGTATTTTTAAAAACAAAGTGAATGGGTGACTTCCTAATATGATTTATATGTTTCCAGTCAAATGTTAAGTGATTCTGAACTTAAAGAAATAACAGAGGCTTGCGATATGGCTGCTGAATTAAATACATTTAAATTAAGAATCTATGAGTATGTTGAAAGCAGAATGACTTTTATTGCTCCAAATGTTACAGCAATTGTTGGTGCTTCTACAGCTGCAAAATTATTAGGTAATTATAATCAGAATAAATATTCTTATATTAAAAAACATTTTTTTTAAATTCCATGAGGAAATTTTATTATAGTTTCAAATGAAAGCATCTCGTACATAATAATAAAGAATCTGAGCTCTTAAATATTTCAGTTGGAAGTTATTAATTCCTAATTGAATCTTTAAAAATTAATAGCTTAAGTGTAATTGATAAATAAATTATTTATCAAACAAATGCAAAATTGTATTTGTTTGATAAACAAAATTTGGTTTCATTAAACACAATTGTACACTATTTAAAAAGAACTCTCTCTTATTTAACTAATAAATACATGAAAATCGTTGATAAGAATTACAGAATATTTAATAGAAACACATGGTTCTATGTTAGTCAGGTTTTATTCCTAAAGTTATATCTAAAATTAAGATTGTAATGTTTTTTCTATCATTTTTTAATAAAGTGATAGAATTACAAGCAACCAGAATCTTCTTGATAAAAAGCAGAAACACTTCCATATGAAATAGTTAATAAATTTAACTTCTAGCAAACATTACCACATTTCTTGAAATAATTATGGCCATTTATGTGGAAAGCATAAGAACTATTTGTTTTGAATAACAAGCTGATGAAATTTTATTTAATGAACGTTTACCATTATGAAGTTAAGAAAGAAAATGGGTTTTACTGAAATCTGAATACATTTTTCAGCTCAATTACTAAATTTCATAATTAAAAAAATATAAATTAATCTTTTCTTTTTTGTTTTATATTTTTACAGGGGTTGCTGGTGGTTTGACTAAATTATGTAAAATGCCAGCATGTAATGTACTTATGCTTGGCTCACAGAAAAAAACTCTGTCAGGATTTTCACAAGCATCTGCTCTACCTCATACAGGATTCATTTATTACTCAAATATTGTTCAAGATACTCCTCCAGTAAGTAAATTTTGTGACAGTTGCTGTTATGTGAAAATGGTCTTTGGCAAGATGGTAAATTACTCTGATCAGAGGCTGTCTTACCATCTCATTCCTCTAACCTTCTCTTTCTGTATAAATAAATACTTAGGGATTGTGTCAGCTGTTATCCTTCCATCATCTTTTACACTTTGCCATTGTGTGAGCTGTTATCCTTCCATCATCTTTTACACTTTGCCGGTGTGTGAGCTGTTATCCTTCCATCATCTTTTACACTTTGCCGGTAATCCTTTTTGATAGCCAGAGGGCTAGCTCCTTTTTTATTGGGCTTCAGAAGGGGAGGGCTATCATTGTTTCCTACCTAGGGGTTTCAGAAAAAACTTGTTAATCTTGCTGAAATCCTTCACATTTGAGTGATAATATAAAGTTTTTCCCTAGTTTTTTTTAAATGTCTGAAACCACTGTTAGGAGGTATACCTTCAGAGGATGAGATGAATGATTTGTAGCGTGTGTGAAAATGCTATGCATGACCAGGATTCGAACCCGGGATCTTCGGATGAAAAGGCTGAGACGCTAACATTCTGCCAGCAAGTCTCTCTCATTATCTATGAACAGTTGCCCCAGATGTTTGTATAATTATGACCGAGCAATTATCACATAATCAGCTGATAGAATTAAGTTGAAAGTGAAAAAAAATAGGAAATATTGTAAGTTTTTAAAATTATGAATTTGGTCTTATTTTGCACTTGTATTTTAATTAGAAAAATGAAAATAATTGTTTAAAAAATTCTCAGGTTCAATTCTCAATAAAAATCTAGAATTTGAGATATTCTACCTGAAATCTAGAAAAAAGAAACTTTGGTTGAAATATTGTGACCATCTCTGAATAGTTAATGTAAAATAATGATCAAATGTGTTCAAAAAATTATGCCATAAGTTGGGTATTCCAACAAACATTGACACGAAGATTAAAAGACCATGAGCAATGGAAGATACTCTGAATCATTTGGAAAAATAAGAAAATCTTGGATTTCGGAACCATAGGATTCAAGTATATTTAATTATTTTTATCCACTTTTGTATCTTTATTTTTATAAGAAAACATTTCTTTTAATAAGATCTATTTGTACATCTGACTGATATTAATTATACCTTAAAAACTACTTTCCATGCTTTTAACAAATTTAGTGACTTTATTAATCAAATTTTAGTTTGAGATTATTCTGTCTTACAATTGGTTGATGCTCAGTTACAGTTCAACAGTTGGTTTTGATCAGCCCCTAGTTACCTGTTTTTGAGGCAGTGTTATTTTCTCCTGTTGACAAGGATTACTATTGAGAGAAACGTATTTTTAGTTTTAATTTAATAAAAATAATAAGTATATTTTTAAGTGGATCAGAAACTAGATTAAGCAGCATCTCAATTCACTTTGTTATAATATTATTAAATATGAATGAAAAAGTCATTAATTTAGTTTTATTTATTTATTGAATTAATTCTTTAAAACAATTAATTATTAAATATATTATATAATTATAACTTTTCAGGATCTCAGACGTAAAGCAGCCAGATTAGTTGCATCAAAATGTACATTAGCAGCACGTGTTGATGCATGTCATGAGAATTCTGATGCATCAGTTGGTCATAAATTTCGTGAAGAAATAGAGAAAAAGATTGATAAATTGACTGTATGTATTAATAATTAAAATTAGTATTTTATTAATATTTAATAATGTTTGAATTTGTAAAAATACTAGTTTAAAAAAAAATCATTTAACTATTTCAGTAACAAGATATTTTTATTATTAATTGAAGTATACATGATGTGTTTAAATGTGTCAGTTTGTATTTTTATATTTTACACTAAAGATAAATTAAGATAATTTTCTTTGTGATTATTTTTGTTTAAATTTTGATTAAGTCACTGTTTTATAAAAGCTAATTTTTTTATAGTTTTTCCTTATTAGTTTATGAATAATAGAAAATTTTTACCTGAAAAAATATCCTGTTAAAAACTATGAAGTTGTTGAAAAAATATCTGCTGGAGAGCAATCAGAAGCATGAATAAAATTGACCGTGGTGAATATATGACCTGAAAAAAAATTCTTTAGCTCATAAAAATATAAATTACTTTTAAAAGTGGCAGTAAATTTGTTGTAATATTGTAATTACATTTAGGTCAGACATTGATAAAGTTCCTAAAGGCAAGAGTCAATCACTATAAAGTGCTTTAAAAAAGAAATTAAATTTTTTAGTAAAGAAATTCACACTGCTTAAAACTCCCACCCATCCAAATAAATACTGTAATTAATTAACTATTTGTAACTAGTTTATTACTAAATATCATTGTGTATTGAGATTTATCCTTCTATTTTCAAGATTCTACCCAGGGTCAATTTACAGGTGTTAAGGAACAGTTAGGTTGTAAGAAGATGCTACTTTTTCAATATCTACAATATTTTATGGAATAGCATCTTAAAAATGAAAGAATGTGAGGTGGAGGTAATAAATACCAATGATTAAAGTGGTGGATGTGTAGATATTACTATAGATATCTATTTCATACAATTTTTTGTTATAAATAAATATTCTTGAATATCAAGCTTAATGATATCAAGCTCAATATCAAATGAATATCAAGCTTAATGCAAAAATCCATCACATTTAAAACATTTCTTTTTTATTTTAAAAAGTTCTGCAAGTTATATGATTATTAATTTCTTGGGTAAGACAAAAAACATTATTGGGTAATTGTCATTTCTTACATCTATCTTTTCCTTAACTTTGATCCTTCTTCCTCATTATTCGGAAGGATATAAGTCTGGATATAAGTTTAGCTAAATTTTCTGAGGATACTAGGTCTTAGATTATAGTATAGTACATTCGTGGTTGCTTGTTATTAAATGACATGGGAATTTTGCTTTCTGTTCCGTGGTTGTTCATTAAGCCAAATGGCTGAAAAAAAGAACCGTTTCAAATAATTATCATTCTATTTTAATTCATTTTTCAAAACGTTATTCTTTATGTTACAGTTTGATAAAATAAATTAAGAAAAATATGTATAAAATAATATTAAAATTAATAATAAATATTAAATTATTAGTAAATTAATAGTATGTATAAAATATATTTTATCAAACTGTAAGTATTATTTATTTAGTAAACATTGCTGATTCTGACAGTATACAAGTTTTTTTCATTATACAAGTATTTTTTTTTTATGATAATGTAATGTATTAACTCACCAAATTATATAGTACTTACTGTAGTTGTTGCCTGTGAGTTATTGTTTATGTTATTTGTTTCATTATTAAAATATAAAATTTATCTGAGGCTCTTGCCCTAAGAGGTCATGGCATAGAAATGGTGTTCGGTTATAATTTATTTATAGTAGATAACGCTAGTAAAAACAAATTTCTTCTATTGACTTGTTGTATTGTAATATTATAATATAAAATTTACTGGTTTTGTTTTAAAATTTTGTGTAAAATAACATAATTTAAAAATTTGAATTTACAAATAATATCCAGTCTTTACTATTTGGATTTGCAACTTCCTCTATTGTATCTATCTGTAGAAAATTTAAATTAAATAAAATTGCTTCTATTATTTATGGAAATATAATAAATTTTTAATTTTTCAGGAAGTTATAAGTTATTATACTCTTTCTTGCAAAGTACTGAATGTTGAAAATTTATCACTACAAAATTGTAGTCATTTTACTAAAAAATATACTAATACAACAAACTACAGAATTTTTATCTTATCTTGTGCCACAGAAATTCCCTTTCGTGCTGGCAATTTCTCCTACTGCAAGGCGTAGTTAGCCTGCACCACAGCTGGAGGGTTATGTCTTTTTCCTCTTTGTTACCTAGCAACCACTTGTGAACTTCCTATGTAGACTTGTTTGTAGTTGCTCCCTCTTTCATTGCTTGACTTGTTTTACAGAGTAATGGATCAGTATAGCAAATGTTTATGATATATTTTTTACTGACAAAAAAAATATTGCTGTTATGTTACGTAAATAACATGTAAAGTAAATAACTTTAATAAAACAGTGATTCAGAAAATTATGTATGAGATTTATAGAAAAAGAATTTCCTATGTTGAAAAAATACTGTATATTTTAAAGCAGTAGGAGTTATTTACAGGCAAAATGAGTTCCTTGTGAAAAGTAATTTGTGAGCTCAGGTTTAAGCGGAAAAAGTTTCTGCTGAAAAGGGCTGATATTGCGTTAGTGTGCTGTAATTTTTTATATAAGTGTTGAAACTATTTGTCAACAGCAGTTTTATACAGGAAACATGAGTAAATTCAGGACATGTTAGGACAAAATAATAGACCAATGAAATGAAACAGAGCTGTAGAAAGAAACCTGTTGGCAAAGGCATTAGAATCATTGTTCACCTTGCCAGCACATACAATGGATTTGTACAAATTTGGTCATAATAATGGATAATGCTCCGTACCATTCTGTTTAGATAGATAAGTCTCCTAATCAAACAAATCTGAAAGCCGAACTGATTAATTAATTACATAAACACAACATTAAATTTCAAGAAGCATTGAGATGCCAGTTACTTGGTGTAATTAAAGCTAACCGAATGTCAAAAAAATATGAAATTGATGAACTTGTAAAGCAGAAAGGTCATCCGAACACCTTTCACCACTGTCATTTAATGTTATAGGATTAATTTGGGCACAAGTTAAGAATAAGGTAGCCAACCAAAATAAAGTTTTTACTGTAAATAATGTTGAGTTATTGTTTCAAGAAGCACTGGATGAAATAACTGAAAAAGACTGGAGTAAAGTTGTAGCTTATACTGCTATAAAGATTAAGGAGGCTTATTAAAAAGAAAACATAGCAGATACTGCCATTGATGAAATAATTATAAATTAAGATATTTCTTGTCTTCAGATTCTGGTAAAATTTAATTTTAATTCTTTATGGTGTATTTTAGTAAATTTCATGTAGTTGTAAATGATTTAGAGACTTAAAAACTGATTTAAAAATTGTAGTTATAATTATTGAAAATGTTGTTAATTATTTTGTAAAATGTAATCTTAATTTTTTTCTGTTGAGATTATTCCACATTATTATTTTAGCAAGTAATTTTTTTAAAATTGTACTAAAATTTAAAAATTTATAAATATTAAAAACGTTAAATGGAAAAAATATAGCATTTTAAAAATATTGTAGTGATTTAAGATTGTAAAAAAATAAAATTCCCCAAAAAATAATAAAATGTAAAAAGACAAAAAGAAAAATAAGAAGAAAAATAGAATGTACAAAAAATTATTAAAAAAAACAAATAATTCAATTGTTTCAAAAGCTTTTCTTAACAATAAAAAAAGTGCATGCAGTGCTACAGGTACAAATATCCTGAACAATAATATGTAATGGTAGAAAAAAATGAGTGTGTGGGAGCGCACATAGTGGATTTGTGAATCCACATACAATGCAGTATCTGGGATAGGTAGGTGGACATCACATGGCTTGTTGTCTGTACAAGCCATGGAAGAAGTATGAGTAAAGAAATTATAGTAAATATTAATGATTATCAAATACAAAATTTGCTTGAGTGGTTTACTACATAACCTGTGATATTTTAATCACTTGTGTTTTCATCTTTTAGAGTTTAAATTTAAGTAAAATATATTCTACTTTCATTATTTGTGTTTCAATATTTGTAATTTCTTTTAAATATCTGTTTGTTATTTAGGAACCACCGCCAGTGAAATTAGTTAAACCTCTTCCTAAGCCCATAGATCCTGGACGAAAGAAAAGAAGTGGTAAACGTGTGCGAAAATTGAAAGAGCGTTATGCAATGACAGAGTTAAGAAAACAAAACAACAGGCTTAATTTTGCCGATGTACGTTTAACATTGTATATTTTGTGATTATTCAAAACTTTCTTGTTTATATGATGTTATTCTTATTAAACAATACTTTGGATGAAAATAATACTTTAGTTGAACATAAACTGTCATACTTTAGTTAGCTTTTGGCTTTAAAATCTTTATTTGAATATATCTATTTGATTGTGGTCATTGTGTCTTTAGAAATACTCATAAGCAGAATTGTTGACAGTAAAACACTTGGATTATGAATAAGGTATTATAATTCCATTATTTCTGAGAGTTATTTTAAAGAACAAAATATATTACATTTGAAAACATTATGCAAACATAATAAATTATCTAATAAATCTTATTGCTTCCATGTATGAAGTAAAGTATTTTGATTGTGAAAAATGTTGTTTTTCAGATTTTAATGGAACTATCCATTTTGACCATCCCTGAATCCATTTTGACTAGTTTAAGCATGATGTCTGTATATATATATATATATATATATATGTATGTATTTTGCATAACTAAAACAATTAGCTGTAGGATGTTTAAATTTTGGTTTAGGAAACTGGACCAAATGGTCCAAAAAAGCTCAAAATGCAAAAAAATTTGGATTTTGGACTTTTTCTTAGCTTCAGTAATAAGTCCTCATTGAGAACTTTTTACTGATATATCATTTTGCATAACTAAAACAATTAGCTGTAGGATGTTTAAATTTTGGTTTAGGAAACTGGACCAAATGGTCCAAAAAAGCTCAAAATGCAAAAAAATTTGGATTTTGGACTTTTTCTTAGCTTCAGTAATAAGTCCTCATTGAGAACTTTTTACTGATATATCATAAGTAGTACTTATTTTCATTGGTTATAGAGTTATAGCCAAATAAAATTTTAATTAATGAAATATTTGGATCTTACAAGAAGAAAGCACATAGGTTCGAATCAGACTTCCGTTTTTTTAAACTTTTTTTCTTTAATTTAAATATATTGATGTATTAAATATAATCTCTGATTGTAAAAAAAAACAATTACCATAAATAATTCAATAGTAGTAAGTTATTACTATTAATAGAATAAAATTTTATGTACTTTTCATTTAAAAAAAACTGTATATGTAATTTAATAGGCGTACAAGGAAGCCACATCAGTTTTTTTTTTATTTGGTAAATACAAATGTAACTATAAAATAATTAAAACTGTATCCCTGTAGAAACAAATAATAAAATGTGTTTTAACACATATCATGAATTAAAAATGAAACAATTTGAAAATATTCTACAAATTAATTTTTAATGATAATCTGAAAAAAAAAAATTGGAGTAAGGATTCCTGATAGAGGTACATCAGTTCTTTCAGTAGTTATTGAGAGCATTAACTAAGTAATGATTAATACGCTTTTAACAAAGTGTAAAGTTAATAGGCATTGTTGCTGAAAGTTTTTAAGAATTACCATTCTATTTTCAAAGGAAGTACAATCTTCATTTCTTCACTTTTTCAAAGCTAAAAGATTGTTATGGAATAGATGGGATGGGATTTTTAAATGATTGTAAAATAACACTCAATTTACAAAATTTGAACTAAATATACAATAAAATATTCAAATAAAATAATTACAGTATGAAAAATTTTTATTTTTGACTTATATTGAAGATACAGTAAAGTTTTATTCAGATTTAAAATTTAAGCTATTGAATATGAAACTGTAATGTTACATACTCTTCATTTATTCTGTAAGCCAAGTTAAGGGCTTTTCTTTCCAGACAGTCAGTAGATCAAGGCCTATTCTAATCAGTTAAATTTTTTATGCTGCTGGCTGCTTTTATTTTTAAACCTTTATTTTAACCTTGCTCTGTAAACTAAGGATGGCACACAAGTTAACTATATGAGGGATGCATTTATATTATTTACTGTAAAAAATATAAATAGAAAACAATCTCTTGTGAAAAAATTCATGAAATTATTGTGAAAAAAATTCATGAAATTAAAAAAAAGAAACTGTATTTGTCAATAAGAAATCCCTTTGTTTAACAGAGTGAAGGTGTTACTTTCAAAGCTGAATATTACCTAGAATTGGTGTGTTTGGCATGCTGATATGCAACTGTATATTTGACTAAGTGAAGAAATTATGGCAAAAGACTTCTCCTCACACTCCACTTTAGTAGTGGCATGGGATACTTTTTACATTGATAGTGGCTGTTTAATATGTGGCTCAACTAACTTGAGACTCAACTTAGGTTACCTAAAAACACTGGTTTTTAAACTTAATATACACTTCATGCATCACTGCTAGTTTTTAATCATAATGTATTTTAGTAATTTTACACTGATATAAGAAAAGTTTATCAAATATACATGGTAATTGAAAAAGGTTGCAGCAATTTAAAAAAATCATATCTCAGAAATTACTGAAGACAATTAAATGAGTATTTTTTTAAAATTCACCTACTCGAAAAGTTTTTTTTTACATACCTTAGAATGTTGCAATATGAGCTCTGTTGGTCGCTCTGCAATGATCCAGCTGATAATCAACTTCTGTCCAGGTCCACTGGAACACTGCAAGCGTAACCGTGGCAATAGTAGCGGTAATCTGTTGTTTTAAATGTTGTAACTATCTGATTTTTTCTCCGTAGACAAATGTTTTTAACATATCCCCATAGGAAAAAGTCTAGGGAAAATCTGAGCTTCTCAGAGGGCAAAGCACAGGACCGGCCTTACCAATCCAAAAAATGATTAGGGATTGAGGGTGTGTCAAATGCCTAGCTAAAGTGTGGGAGCGCTTGTTGAAACATCTTGTTTGAAACATTATAGCAGGTCACTAGAAATTGATTTTTAGGGCTTCTTAACTTTTGTGTGTATTATCTACTGCTTTGTCACTCATTTTGGGTCGTCCAGGGGACATTTTCACTTTTATGTTGTCAGATTCCTTAAACTGCTCGTACCACCGTCTAATGTTGTTTGCATGCGAGGGATCATTGCCATATACACACCAGTTATTAGTTGTTGTAACTGATTTATACTCTGTGCTTTCTGCTGAAAACTATCACTATTGCACTGACTGACAGTGGTGCAGAGGTGATGTGTGCATCAGATTAAGGTCACATCTAAATAAACTGATGATATCCTGATTATTCTGCAGTTTCAGTTAATACTTTTTCTCAGTTATACAGGGAGATGTAATTTTTTTTTTTTCTTTATTTCTGATACCTTTTTCAATGACCCTGTACTTTAACCTGGTTTTTGCAGCATCAAAAAATTCTAATAAATAGACTCATATGATAAACATCATTAAATGAAGACTAGGTTATTGAAAGAAAAGGAAATAATTTTATTTAGTTTTGTTACATTCCTTTAGTAATACTTTCTGAATAAGCTTTTAATTTATAATTTAGTACTATACTCTGTTTTTGTAAATCCAGATTGAAGATGATGCTTATCAAGAAGATCTTGGTTATACACGAGGTACTATTGGTAAAACAGGGACTGGGCGAATCAGATTGCCACAAGTTGATGAAAAGACCAAAGTCAGAATATCAAAAACATTACAGAAAAATTTGCAGAAACAGCAGCAAGTATGGGGTGGAAGTACAACTGTTAAAAAACAAGTATCTGGAACTGCATCTAGTGTTGCTTTTACACCATTGCAGGTTAGTGTATTTTTATGGTCAATAGTTTGTTCAGTGGCCAACACCTTGGGTTCTAAAACAGTTTGTATATAGATATTTATTTGTATTCTTTCAGCAATTATTACTTAATTTGTTTATTCCCTGTATCTTTGTCATTTTACTATTATTATTTATAAATACTGTTATCTATGTGCTTATTACAAAAAAGAATGATGAATTTCTTTTGTTTTATAATATTTTGGATCTACTAAATTCTTCAGTCCCACAGAACATTTCTATTTATTTACTTTATTTAATTATAGGAGTTATGTTAAAAAAAATAAATTAAATTTTATTTTATTTAAAAAAAAAAATAAACATGAAAATACATTTTTTATGATTTTGTAGGTTGTTTTTACATTATACCTTCTGAAACTATTTGTTTAAATTCTTTATTTTAACAAGAAGATAGTTTAATGAAACAATAAATTTAAAAATGAAATAAAAAGTTAAGTAAATGAGAGAGCCTATAATAATGAATCTTTATTATTTGATCATAAAAATTACATTCTTCATCAATTAATTATACTTCAGACTTGTGCTGATAAGAATGTCTTAGAAGTTCTTTGTGTTTTTATTGGATCTTAAATATTTTAAAACATTTAATTGCTTATTATTCTTTGATTTTGTTTTGTTATATATAAAGTTTTTCTTTGTTTAAATTATTAAGATGTTTTGTTTACAGGGATTGGAAATTGTCAATCCTCAAGCTGCTGAAAAGAATGTTAGTGAAAATGCCAAGTATTTTTCAAATACAGCTGGATTTGTTAGAGTACAACAAAGAAGTGATGAATGAATTGTAAATTGTTCTGCATCTTAATATTTATATAACTTAACCAAGAAATAATAAATGGTAAACATAATTATTAGTGTAATGAATGTAATTTCAATTAAAGCAATATAAATCTTTTAAATTAAAAAATTCTTATTTCTTGAATGTCCTTTCAAATTTGCTTTATACTAAAGTAGTAAAATTTATAGTGCACAAAAATCAGTAGGAAAACATATAAAACAGATTATTTGTATTTTATAGTAAAATTTTTTTTGTATTCTGTCATTTGAGTGGTTGGTTAATGCAACTCTCCAAGATTCCCTATCTAGTGCCAGTCGTTTCATTTCGGTATATCTCTTACATCCTATATCCCTAACAATTTGTTTTACATATTTCAAATCTTGCCTGCCTGCACAATTTCTCTCATCTACCTGTCTCTCCAGTATCAAAGCAACTTGTTCCAGGATGCCTTAATATGTGGCCTATAAGTCTGTCTTTTTTTAACTATATTTTTTGCAAATGATTCTTTTTTCATCAATTTGCTGCACCTCTTCATTTGTCATTTTATCCACCCATCTGATTTTTAATATTCTCCTGAAGCACATTTCAAATGCTTCTAATCTTTTCTTTTCAGAAACTTCATTCATACAAATTTCACTTCCATATAAAGCTACGCTCCAAACATAACATATATTTTCATTCCTGATGAAAGATCATTTCGCCTGTGCTATTTGGCATTTTGTATCGCTCCTGTTTTGTCTATCTTTTGTAATTCTACTTCCCAAATAACAAAATTCTTCTACCTCCATAATCTTTTCTCTTCCTATTTTTATATTCAGTGGTCCATCTACATTATTCCTATTACATTTCATTACTTTCGTTCCATTCTTGTTTATTTTCATGAGGTTGTTCTTGAGAGGACTTCATCCATGCCATACAATGTTTCTTCTAAATCTTTTTTACTTTCTGCTAGAATTACTATATCATCAGCAAATCATAGCATCTCTATCTTTTCACTTTGTACTATTACTCTAGATTTAAATTGTTGTTTAACATCATTAACTACTAGTTGCATATAAAAATTAAAAAGTAATGGGGATAGGGAACATCCTTGTTGGACTCCCTTTTTTATTAGCACTTCTTTCTTACGTACTTTGATTATTACTGTTGCAGTTTGGTTCCTGTAAGTGTTAGCAATTGTTCTTCTAGCTCCATACTTGAACTCTACATTTTTAAAAAGCTGACCATTTTATTCTAGTCTACGTTATCAAAAGCCTTTTCTAAGACTATAAATGCCATGTATATTGGTTTGTTTTTCTTCAATCTTCCTTCTACTATTAATCTGAGAGCTAAGATTGCTTTCTTGTTCCTATACTTTTCATGAAACCAAATTGGTCTACTCCTAACACTTCTTCCACTCTCCTCTCAATTCTTTTGTACAGAATTCTAGTTAAGATTTTTGATGCATGCGTAGTTAAGCACTGCACCTGCTTTCTCTGGGATCATGTTTTTGAATTCTGACGGAACTTCCCCGTTTTCATGAATATTACACAACAGTTTGTATAATCTATCTATCACTTCCTCACCTGTACTGCGGAATAATTCTGCTGGTATACCGTCTATCACAGGAGCCTTTCCGCTATTCACATCTTTTAATGCTTTTTTTAGACTTCTTACATTCCTCACTCTGAGTTGTAGAATGTTATTTTTAATTTTCTGGTGACCTCTTCCTTAGTAGTTCCCACCCAAAGATCTAAAAGGGGGGCTAGTTTACCTTCGGAATTTTTACCAAGGGAGGTGCCTCCATCTTTGTTTTACGAAAATGCAGAGAGCTACATTTTCTTGGAGAAAACAGTTGTAGTTTTCCATTGCTTTCATCTGCACAGTACTCAAAAGATTGAGTGATGTTGATATGGCGCCTAAGTCCTCCTGATCTACGCCCTTAACAGCTACTGAAAGAGCTGCTGCTCTCTTTCAGGAATCATTCCTTAGTCTGGCTCTCAACAGGTACCTCTCCGATATGGTTGTACCTTCAGTCCAGTTGTAAAACTGAGCACACAAGCCCCCTCACCATCGGCAAGGTCTCATAATTCTTAGAGGGAGATAGTAAAATAGTAGTACTTATAGTGTATGAAAATAAACAGGAGAACATATGAAAGAGATGATTTTTAAGGTAGTGAATGTAGAAAAGTAACTCAAAATAGTATTTTTTTTAATGCCCAGTAGTTAGAATAATTATTTGTAAAGCCCTGAATTCTGAAAAAAAAAAAGAAATGAAATTCTATTGAAATCATCTTAGCAATATACTTATCTCTTATTTAGCTTTTATAAAAACATTTTAAGGTAAAACAGTACAGTTTAAGGATAAAATATGTACAGTTGTATGTATATGAGTATATATTCAAGCTTAAATTTATTATGAAAATTCTTTGGAACTTAAAGGTTCTTTTACCTATCCCAATAAGTAAATATTCTATCTAGATGTGAAAGGGCAATTTTGGTGGAATAAAAAAAAATATATTCTGGGAATTAGAATTTAAGAAAAATCAAAATGAAACAACCTAAATAATTTAATAATAAAAACTATGCTGTTAAGGTAAGACAATAACTCTGTTATCAATCCTCTCCCTACTATTTTTTTATGCTTATACAAAAAGCTTAAAATTATAAACTTAAATATATTTGTAAGCAATTAACAGATGAGAAACTTTTAAAATAATCTGTAAATCTTTACAAAATGCATTAGTTAGTGATATTTTCTTTTTCATAATCAAATATTCAACAACTCTCTTAATTTACAGTAAATATTTCAGGCTGACTTTAAGAACTGCTCTAGTTATTTTTCAAATAATGTATTCAGTTCAATTACTAACTTAGCTCAAGCTATAATAATTCTTTGTTACCTTCATTTTTCAATCTTAGAAATTCAGAATTATCATCAAGAAACTGGCATGCATTTTTCCAGTATTATAATAAAAAAATTAATAAAAGTATCATGCATACATGATACTGCCAAATGAATGTATGACTCATCATTAAGATACTGTTTTGGCTAAATCTTAGTTGTTAAGGACATGGTGATGAAATTGACAACACAGATGTCACGTATTCTTAAATAGTACTATGAAAATGTTTCCAGCAATGGAAGGAGCAGTGAGTTAAGTATATGGGAAATTACAAGAGGAGGTTACCTTGAAGGACGAAGCTACTAGGTATGCTATTTTTTTGAGGCCTACCATTTGATACTTTTTGATGTAAAAAAACTTGTTACTAAAAATAGTAACCAATAATAAAAAATATTCAACATGAATGGTTAATATTATTGAGTTGTCAAAAAAGTAGCGAGCCTTTTGTGCATGAGATAGCATTAGTGTCCCAAATCTCAGGGTATGTGAGTCACAGTGGGTAAGGCAGAACATCACTTGACAGCTGGCAGTTGAAGCTAGTAGATATGCAAAAAGTGTTAGAATCCTTATACTCAGACATAAGGTATTGTACTGTAAGATGTGTGAACTTTCCGCAAAATGCATTACATTTACAATTTTATTTTGATAAGGTGCAAATCCTGTGCAGGCCTGTGAAGAAATTTTTGCTATTTATGGGCAAGAAATGTTATCAAAAGCAATAGCCAGATGATTGTTAAGTTGCTTTCAGTCTGGAGATTTAAATGCCCAAAATGCTCCTTGTAGTGGGCGACCAATCACAAAGTGAATGATATTTTGGCAAAAGTCAAGGAAGACCAGCATGTAAGCAGTCATGATATCGCCAGTGACCTAAACATCTATCACCAAATGGTGTTAAAACCATTTGGAGAAAGTTGGCTACAAAAAAAAAGCTCTGCATATTGGTGCCACATGAACTGACTCAGAAAAATTTACTTGATCAAATTTTTAACTATGAATCTCTACTGAAACATAATAAAATTGAGCCATTTCTGAAGCAGTTAATCACAATTGATGAAGGATAACTTATGACAATGTATGAAAAAGATTGTGGTTGAAGAAAGGAGAAACTCCAGTGTGTAGCCCACACTGACGCTCAGGAAAGTTATGCTGTGACATTTGGTGGGATTGGAAGGACACTGTGCATCATGAGCTGGTGCTGCCAGGATAGACTCAAGACTATACCGTCGACAGTTAACATGATTGCACCAGTAATTCAAAAGGAATGGCCTGAACTGATCAACAGAAAGGGTGTCAATATACCTTGCTGACAATGCCAAGCCACATACATCTTTGATGAGCCATCAGAAATTGATAGAACTTGACTGAGAGATTTTAATGCATGCACTGTATAGCCTGGACCTCACACCATCAGACTGTCACTTGTTTCAGTCTCTGCAGAACTGAATGGTTTAAGTTAGTTTCAAAAGAGGCCTGTGAAAATATGATATGATATAATGTCACAGTTTTTTGATCAGAAACAACAGAAGTTCTAAAAAGTTCTAAAATGATGCGATTATGGTGTTGCTGGAAAAATGGTAGAAAGTCAATGGTTTCAAAAACAAACATGTGCTAATTTCCAATAACAAGAAATCTATTCTCAATTCTGACGGTCAAAAGAGCTCAATACATTTTAGACTACCTTAAATTAAATATAATAATTAAAATACATAGAATTGTAATCAAAACTACCTGGTTACTTCATTAAAATGATACAAAGAGTGTAATAAGCGCTTCCCAATAAATTAAAGATTTTCACAAACATGATATCCAGATGCAACAGATTAACTTCCCTGAAAAGAAATATTTTAGAGTTATTATTAAAAAGTAAGTATAATCTTGATGAAATAAAAGGCAACCCTTAATCTTATTAATATCTATTCTGTACTTCTACAGGCTTCACCTCAAAGAAATATATTAAAAAATGTTATTTTTATAATTGTTAATATGAAATTTTCTCATATTTAAAGAGGCACAAAAGAACGACTGCTGTAACTTAAGTATATAAATTTATTAAAAGAAAAGAAATTATAAGTATTATTTGATGATTACAACCAAAGAATAATAATATTTAATAATAATAACAACCTACAAATATCAACATACTTATCTTGATTAAGTAAGTCAATTGATAGCTTATATTTCCTTATCATACTAATATTATAAAGAGGAAAGATTCGTATTTTTGTAATGAATAAACTCAAAAACTACTGACCGATTTCAAAAATTCTTTCACCATTAGAATGCTACATTATCCCCAAGTAACATAGGCTATATTTATTACTAGAAAAAATTAGGTATCCCTACTAAAACTTTAATAATGTAACCCAAGGTATAAAAAAATTTGGCCATAAAATGTCTTTCATCGCATGCGCATCGGAAACTAATGACGATAGAACAAAAAAATGTTCTACAATATTAAAGAACATATCAATATCTACAAAAAAACTTTGTGATACCATATGTCCAACTATTGTAGTTATGTCACTATAAATACTTTTTTACATTTTAAAACTGATAGAAATGGCGACCAAAATCAGACCATGTTATCCATACCTTTGTATTAATACTTATCCAAATAAATCATTTCGTATTCAAAACTGTTACAATACCTGTAGATTACTTTTTGAATTATTCAAATCGGACATTCCATTAAAAAGATATTACGAATTTAAAAATATTAATCTAAACAAAATTATAATAGAAAAATAAACGTCGCCGCGCCGTGGCCGGTGTGGTCCCATGCAGCGCAGCAACACGACGAGGGAGGGGGCGTGCACATCTATGAAATAGCTAGCCGAGCGGCTCTCTACGCAGCAGATGCAACCGACATTGAATATTTTGACTTTTTACATAGCACATTTTTTTGTTCCAGTTAAAAAGTTCTTTTCACAACTACTTCTAAATTGTTTTATTCAACCTTTACTGTTTAATTTTCATCATATTCTCACACTTTTTATAGTAAGTATTTATCAAAAGTTCTTTTCAGAACTATTATACTATCCTACATAAAGATACATTTACTCTATGTTTATCCCAAAATGTTTAAAGAATAAATGTCCACCCGTGCGAAGCCGGGATGGGCCGCTAGTACTACATAATCCTAAATGATTATTGGGGATATGGTTGCCTGCTGCCAGGAGGGAACCCTGAGTTAGGGTAGGAATTTTGTCTTGTAGAGTTTTTCTTTTGAGAGTATATCATCCTATCCTTCTATTGTTATACCAATTATTGGTTCTGTAAGTGTAGGTCTGACAATGTTAGGTCTTCCATGCTAAGGATACCAGTACTTTTATAGCAAAATGCAATTTTGGTGTTACCTAACAGGAAGCTGACCCTCAACAAAAAAAAAACTTTTTATTAGTGTTTTTCAACAACTCAACTGATTTAAATTACAATCGGTAAGAGTTCAACTCTCAACGTAGTTAAAAGAATGCAGAAAACTCTTCATAAATAGTGTACATGCAAAACAAACAGTATTCAAAAAATCTATTCTAAGATGTACATCACTAAGTTATTTCTTCACATTTTAAATAACCATTGAATATTGGTATAAACTCTCAATAATATATTTTTCCTTTGGAATAACAGAAAAGAAGAATCAGATAAATGATAAATAAGGAATACACATCACCTATTGTCCTTATGGCAACAAAGTAAAAAGTATCTTAAAAAAAAATGATCAGTCATGTTATGACTTCAAATAAGAAATCTGGCCTCTGCATTCAGACATGCTAAAGATAAAACTAAAATCATCAAAAGAACTGGCATCTGTAAATAACAATGCAAAAATATCAAATGTGGTTTAGTATATTTACAGTAAACAATGTAATGGAAGATTTGACTCATAAGAACAGATGATCAGAGAGGAGCTGGCTCTAATAAAAGCAGGATTAGTTGGGAAACTAACTTTATTAACAATGAGAGAAAAATTCATCATTGCTCAAAATATTTTTGTGAATGCTTGTTTCTATTACAAGAATGTTAAAACATATTTCCTTTTTTAAAATTTTTCATTAAGCAGATATTTCCAACGTATAAGGTTCATATGTTTTGGGATTTCTTAAGATAAATTTCCTGTCTGAGGAAAGGTTTTAGAGTAGTTAAAGAATGATTTTAAGTTAAAACTTTCCACCGACAACTTAAGACTATCTCAAATGATGTATAAAGTTCTAGTCAACAGTTTTATTAATATATTTTTTTATAAACACAAATAGATTTACTCTATTAGTTCTGTGTTTTTTTTTTAATATTAGTAATTTATTCATTTTTTTCCCAACATTTCTTTCTTTACTTTAGGGTGTTTTTTTATATTAATTATTTATCTTTAAAGGTAAATTACTTTCTCTATATCTAAAATCGTTAAAAAATCAAAATGTATATTTTAGTTCATATTTTTTTGCAAGCTAGGTAGATGAATGCATTGAGAGGATACCTTTCATGTTTGACGATTTAAGTAAATGAAAAAATATAGCTCACATGATAAGCGGAGAGAAAAGTTGTATCTGAAAGAATAATTCTGTAGGTATAAAATCACACAAAAGAAATAAAACATAAAAATATCAATTTATCACTGACTTAAGTTTAAATTTTTTGAAATCATTATATTTTATTACAAACTGATATAATTACAAATACATTAAATAAATAATATAATAGATAACAGTAAATAATAATTTAAAAAAAAGTTACATAATATACATCAAAATATTAAACAATAAATGTAATAATTACATTTACAATCTAACAAAAGGAATTTTCAGAAATTAATTTAATTTGTAAAAGTAATTACTTTTGTTAGGCCAAGAAACAGAAATGGTAATGATAAAATTATAAGCTATAAAGACAAACATAATTAAATGAAAATTAATATTGTTAAATAGAATAAGTAAATGCTTGAAAGTACGTAGCTAATTACTTATGTTATAAAAAATCACAAATAATTACAAGGTCATTCGGAAAGTAAAGAACGTTTTGATCTGATGAGCCATGCAGTTCCCCCACCACCACCACTGCAGAGTCATTGACCTTCCACTCACCTTGGGCCAGAATGGTGCTAACAGTGAGCCGATACAATTGTGTTTTGATTATTTATACATCTTTAAAATGTGTGACAAAATTAATGATCCCACCAAGTGTGAGGTTCGTAGTGTAATACACTTGTAGTGCACTTAATACACTTGTATTACACTCAAGTGTATAGTGTAATACACTTGAGTGCGACCTATCAAAATTTATAGACAAATGGAAGTTTATGGTAATGTGATGAATGGCATTATGTTTAATGGCAGACAGACATTTCATGATAGATGGACTAAATTCCTTCTTTCCTAAAATTTCATGAACTGTTCTTTATGAAATTGTTGGTAGTGATTTGGGTTACAAAAAAGTGTGTGCAAGGTGGGTCTTGAATTTTGACGGAAGAACACAAAAAGAAATGAATGGGAGCTGGACTAACTTTTCTCAGTCGGTACAACAAAGATGACGATGAGTTTTTGAACCAAACTTTTAGTGGTGAAGAGACCGGAATTTCACATATCACTCCAGAAACAAAACGCCAGTCAATAAAATGGCATAATTCCTGTTCTCCATCAAAACCGAAAAAAGCAAAACAAATTTTGTGTCCTAGAAAAGATATGGCTACAGCGTTCTGGGATCAAAAGGGTGTTCTACTCATCGATTACATGTGTAGAGGGGAGACTATAAATGCAGCGACCTATTGTCAGACACTTCACTGACTCCGCCATGCCATTCAAAACAAACGCCGCAGATTGTTGTCTAGAGTTGTGCTTCTGTACGATAATGCATGACCACATTCTTCTGCATTGACAAAGAATTTGCTGCAACAGTTTTGATGGAGCTTTTTGATCATCCATTTTACAGCCCGGACTTGGCCTCAAATTTCCATCTGTTTCTCAAACTGAAGGACTTTTTGGGCAGGAACCACTATGGAAGTGACGAACTGAAACGGGGTGTTAGTGAAAGGTTAAACAACTTGGCGGCAACTGAGTATGCAAAAGGCATAGCAAAATTGGTGAAACGGTACAAGTGTTTAAATTTGATTGGTCATTACATAGAAAAATAGTTTAAGCATCAGGTATGTTGTAAAAAAATTTTTGTTTGGCTATAATAAAAAAATTTCAAATTTAAAAATCATTCTTCACTTTCCTAATAACCTCTGTAAAAAAATATTTAATATGGTGCCTCAAAACTACACAGAAATCTGAGTATTTGCACAATACATGAACCCCATTAATCTTTTGTTGATAATACACCTTTACATTCACTACTATATTATTTTAATACATTTATAAATTGTATTATTTACTTAGATTAAATAAAAAAAAGAAAAAAAAAAAAAAGAAACTGCATTTATGTTTCATTACATTTTTAGCCTAATTAATGAGATCAATAAGTATGCATGATTTTTATACATTTTTGAAATTTTGCAAATACTGGTTGCACTTAAATGGTAAAAGTGTAACACCTGCATTGGTGTCAGATGTTAATTAATTTACCTAACACAATTAGTGTTATGTGTTGGGCTGCTTTTGCTTCTAATGACCAGGAGCGGTGTGTTTATGAGGGTGATGTATTCTTAAAATGCACATCCCAACCCCTGTAGGGGAAGACACCCACCAAGTGATGATTCTGGTCGCCACACCACCCCTCCTGTTCCTAGCCCTGAGGGACTTTACCAGAAGTCGTCTTATTGACCTTTGTACTGATTACATATCTCAGTCATCAGCCAGGTCTCAGTCAGGATACCCCCAATCCAAACGCTGCAGTCGACATTTAGCATCAGAGTAAAATGCACAAAGGTCAAATGAATTAGGTGGGTCAATGGATATTGCTGATGCTAAGACAAAAGCACACTTTTCTGCAAAACAATCATAAAACTGCATGCTCTTTGGGATTGTTAGAATGATAATCACAAATTAAATCTATGTGGAAGCTTGTCAGTTTCCTGCTTTGGATGGGATCCTTCTTTCTTTTTCTGTTTAGCCTCTGAAACCACCATAATGTATTACTTCAGAGCAAGAATGAGATGATATATATGAATGTAAATGAAGTGTATAGTCTCAGGTCAACCATTCCTGAGATGTGTGGTTAATTAATGAAACCCAACCACCAAAGAACACTGGTATCCATGATCTAGTATTTCAAATCTGTATAAAAGTAACTGCCTTTACTATGATTTGAACCTTAGAACTCTCAACTTTGAAATCAGCTGATTTGCAATGACAAGTTAACCACTAGATCAGCCCAATGGCCTTTGGGTGGAATCTTAAAGTAGGATCTGATTTTATGCATCTTTTATTTACACATATAAAAAAAAGATGTATAAAATTACTTCAAGGAACCTAATGTATTACCTTGCTCATTTTGCACTCTATCTGTTTAGCCTCAGGAACTACCGTAAGGTATTACTTCAGACGATGAATGAAGATGATGTGTATGAATGTGAATGAAGTGTTGTTTTGTACCATCTCAGGTCGACCACTCCTGAGAAATGTGGTTAACTGAAACCAAACCACCAAAGAACACTTATATCCACGATCTAGTATACTGGTGGGGCTGCTCATTTTGCACTGAATTTAACAAACTGAACTGTACAATGAAATTGAATTAATAAAGTAAAAAATTAGGATAAAGTATAAAACAGAATTGTTGATCATAACTGATCATACGACATATCTTTTGAGTGCAGAGTTAAATATTAATTTTTTCTTTCTATCATTATAGGGTTTCTAATAAACAAAATGAATCGGATTAAAAAAAAAACCATTCGTTATTTAAAAAAACTGAACAAAGCTGTGGATCAGTATATCAAGGTCTCAATTAAAGCATAATTAGTTAATAGAGACCGAACTGAAGTAAAATTATTACATCAAGCAATATATCAAAAAGAATAGTTGAATTGTGCTAAACAAGTGGTTCTTTATAAACAAAAGATTTGGTATTGTTTAGAGCCTCTATAATTTAAAAAATATGTCATCTTTCTTTAGCATTCATACAACTAAGTAAAAACGAAAGTAATTATTACAAAAATTATTACATTATTATTTAGATAATAAATCATCAATTAGAATAATATGAATCTTAAAAGATTAATTTTTATTGGAATTAATCTGTTTAATGTTCATATTATTCCTCTTACTGTTAAATTATATTTTAATTTCTATTAATATAAACCATCTAGTACAGAATATTTAGATATGACATAATTTACCTTAATTTTATAAGGGTAATGCTTTCCCCAGATCCCACATCGGCAGCCGACTGAATTAATTTTATTTATTAATTACACACAAATAGTATTGTAATGAACATTACACCATGTGCATCGTTTATTTTAGTAAAATATTTTATTAATTTTTTAATATCTTTATTTAATACGCAATTAATAAAATGAATTAAATTATGACTGAGGATGTGGAATCCTGCATAAAGTACTATCATGATAAAATTAAAGTAAGATATGTTTTATCTAAATTTTCTGAACTAGGGTTTATTTTAATATAATTTAAAATGCAATACACTATCAATAGGTATAATAGATGTTTAAAACATAACTAGAACAAAAGTGAATAAAAAAATTACATTAAATATTCATATAGCTTTAAATATATGTAATAAAATATTACTTAATACATAACACAAACCAGTCGGCAGAAACATAGTCTTTTATTCATAATTATTTTTGTATACATAATTTTATATTAAACATAGTTACAATATTAATTATTTAATTTCTATTTTACATTAACATAATTATTTTACATATGTATGACAATTAACATGTTAAAATATTATGCACTTATTTTGTTATTTTTATACGATTTATATACATATATTGTAGGTAACGTACAAACAAGACATATAAACATCTATATTATAACAAATAGAGTAAAATTTGAATATAATGACGATATAAAATAACATATGCATAAATAATTTATATGACATTCTGTAAAATTTTGATCCCCTTATTAATGCCTTATATTCTATTTCAGAATAACTGACCTGTGATTTATATGAATAATTATATTAATGTATACATACATAACATCTCATTAATGTGAACCGAGATATGTAATTTGTTATAAAAAATATCCAGAACAAAGAAAGTGGAAGGAGATACACAGATAACTTGTTAAATAAAGATGATGTGACATATATAATTACCTGAACATACAAATTTGTTTGTTATTTTTTGAAGTGTACTAAATTAAAAATGCATTTATGAAAGTCATTGATTTTCTGATTGTCTTTTCATTCTTATATATTAAGGCTACTACATTAATGACACAAAGAAAGCCTTAAAGAGAAAATATAAAAAATAGGAAATTGAATTAAATTGGGCTTCAAATAAATTTGACTTTTATTTCATCAGAATTTGTTGATTAATACTTAATGAAGTATAGTTCACTTAACAGCAGACCTTTCTCATTTCATACTAAATGTAATAAACTGAGTTATATAATGAAATTGAGTTAATAAAGCAAAAATTGAAACAAAGTACAAAAGGGAACATTGTCAATTATAATTGACTGTAGAAGGTTTAGCCAGGGCCGAATAAACCTACTTTGGGGCCCTAGACATTTTCTTCTTACTGAGCCTCCTCTCTCTCCCACAGGAAATATAGAGCACACAAAAAAGTATAAACAATAAATAAAACAAAACTAAAACAAATCTTACATTTTTATTAATAAAAAATATTTAATATACAACAATAAATTTTAGTTTTTATAGAAAAGTTTATTTATAAGTTTAAAAAAATTGAAATTTATTTTATTAAATGTCAAACAGAATTAAGCATATAAATATGAATAAACTTTATTTAAAAATTCTGTTTTCTAGTCTTCAACTCAGCAACAAAATTATCAATTATTTCATCATAATTACTTTAATCCAAAGAAAGCATTTTGTTCAATATATATAAAATGCTAAAGAAATTGATTTTAATTGACTCAGCGAGTTTCATAAATAATTTTTTACAAGTTTTAATATTGAGAATGACCTTACACCAGATGCATTTGATATAAGCAAAGTTAAATATATTTGTAATTATATTTCTATATTTGGAAGTGTGATACTATTTTTGTATTCTCTATAAATTGCAGTTTATCAGATGGCAACATTAAATTTTGGCTTTTGCAAATTAATTTAAATTGCAACAATTCCTCGTCCAATTCTTCAGTATCAAAGTCACCACTGTACAATTTTTTAGCATGCGGTATTAATTGATAAGTCCTTGTTGTCACTGTCAGCTATGTTTGTATCAAGAATTGTTGAATTTGGTTGAAACTAATAACAAAATAGCTATATACTAGTGTGTATGTAACCATATACTATTCTTAAAATTGACTGGTAGAGAAAATTTTAAGGCTGATGTTTTTGGGTGCATATTTGCTATGCTTATGAAGATGTCTATTTACTTTTGCCATCCTAGTATAGACAGTTTGACCAGGCCCTAGACATCTATCTCATTTGTCTATGTGATGATCCAGCCCTGGGTTTAGCCACATGCTAATGGTATTTACATCATAGCATGGTGGTTAAAGGAGAAAAATTACATTTATAGTAGCTGTAGTGTGAGAATTGTCCAGAAAATAATACATCAAATATATTTGCAGGCTATCAAAATTATAATTATGATATGTTAGTGGTGTCTGTGAATCTCTTACTCTTTCATGCAAAACCTACTCACCTGACAGCTGAAATTTTGCATGAATACAGTTCTTATAACTGGATAGAACTTAGGACTCATTACAAAATGTTTTACCACTTTAACATGTTTTAATGGCTTGAGGTAACTGGATTATGTACCTCATTGATATTCAACATTACTATGGCCAAAACTGTTGGTCAAATCAAATTTAAAGACCACTTGCAGTATTTGAAATTAAATTTCTTACAAAAAACAGGTGCGTTTGTCCTTTTGATCTCTCTTTCAGTTATCAAGAAAAATAGCTTTAAAGATGCAAAAGTATACAGTGCAACCAACACAGCCACTACCAGTGTCACTGTATTGTGTGTGTGTATGTGTGACACAACTGGCTGTACCTGCTTCTGATTACTTGCCTAAAAAACAGAATTAAAAAAATAAAGTACACTCACCTCCTCATGATATTTGTCGGGTAATACTGAGGACCATGCAAAATACTTTCATATTTGTACAAAGGATGCATAATTAGCTAATATTTTTAAGATGGGGCTGACTATTCTGAAATCCGCATATTTAGATTACTTAAAGTTCCAAGTCATATGCTGAACTGTGAGAACTGCTGGAAGGAAGAAATTACAGCACAATGATAGTTTTTATAAACTGAACAGGCTTTAATTGTTATTTATCGATGTTATTCTAACAAGCATGAAGATAACGAATGCAATAAGGGGCTAATAAAATTAAACATAGAAAAAAAAACAAATGTAATTTGTCTTTTAGTTCAGTTTTTTAAAAATAATGTATGATTTTGATGAAAACACTAAAAAAAAAAAACTTTTAAGACAGTTTCTCAATAATCTCCTCCTTTTTCATTTGTTCCCTTATTCTTGATTGATACTACTCTGACTAGATATGATAAGTATCAGCTTCTGCACTGGCCCTTTTTATGGCATCTTGAAAGCATAATCTTGATAAGACAACAACTTAATTAGTAGCGATTCTTTCTGGGTTTATCCAGGAAAGTTGAAAATAAACTGGACAAGCTACTGAGGTTCTTATCAGATAAAAACAGCCTTTCTTCAGTCAATCAATATAGAAATTAAACAATTATGAAAATAAGGTCATACATTGAAAAAATGAACAATCATTTGGTTTTGTTTTAGTAAATATTTTGAAGTACTCATTTGGGTGGTGATTTGCTTATGTCATCTTCTCCCTTCTAACAGATTACCCTTGCTTAACAACATGCTCTCTTTCTTATCCTTGAACACTGCTTCCCTAATTTGAATTAATGAGTTGGAAATCAGCTCTTTCTGAATATGGAGTTCTATAGAAATCAGTCCATCTTTGGTCGTAATTAGATTACAGAAGGATCAATCTGTTGATCTGAATAGGGCCTTTTTCCTGTAAAACTGCAAAACAAGCTGAAAGTCTGAGATGTCCAAACTAACTAATAACTGGGCTTCTAATCCCATCTAAAATATGAAGATATATAAATAATTTTAATATGCAGACATATCAATTTTTTTTTTAATTTCAGAATATTATAAAAAAATGTTTGAAAAAAAAAGTGCAAATGTGCTTGTGTGGTATACAGTCTTGCAAAAAAATCAGAGATCAGTGATTTTGAAATAGATAGTAGCTTACGGTTTAACATATTTAAATTTAATTTAATGTGATTTTATTATTTACATATAAAGTTTTATAAAAAATTTAAATTTATTTAATTATAATTCAAATTTTAACTTTTAAAAAGTATGATTTGTAGTAACTATTGTAAATTGCAATGATTAAATAGTATTTTTAAATAATTTCAAAACATACAATTTGAGAATAAGTATTAGTATTTAATATAAAATACTAAAAATCAATTAAATTGAAATAAAAATAAAAACATTCAATTAAAGAAACTGTCATTACTTTAACACTACCCAGCAATGTTTAACAATGAGAAGAAATAAAATTAATATATTACTGGAACAACTTTATGATGCATAAGATCATATTGTAAGATTCCAAGTAAGTAAATTGGAATCAAGTACTTGGGTTAATGACATAAATTCAGAGTAATTATTTAACACTCATTAAAAAATTATTAACAAAAAATATTACGTCTAGTAATTTTAGTAATACAATAATAAAATACAATTTCTACTAGCTGCAATTTGCTTTTTTTAAATGCTTGCTATTAAAAAACGAAAACAAAAAACTACAGCAATAATTTAAGAGTTTAATTTATTTATGCTAAAATAGACTATTCTTATTTAAAATTCTCAAATAACAAATAAATTAAGCGTGTACAAAAGAAAAATCAATAATCTAAATCCAACTGATTTTAACTGAAACTGCATCAAATATGTTAAACGTTATAATTTTGTTCTGTTCTTTGAATATGAATATGATTCCTTCATGTTTTTCTTTCTTATTTATTATTAACAAAAAACTACAGAAAAATTAAAAAAAATCTACATTTGTCAAATCTGTCTACTCTTTGGTTAATTTCGACTGCCTATTTTCTGAACTTTCTTTTATCATTAACAGTTTATATTACTATATTTCTTTATCTCTACTACTGTTTTCTGAACAGAAGACATTAGTAGAGATGTACATTTAGCTTCTTTTTTTTGTACAGGATCTAGCAGAAATAACTCCCTGATTTGAAATGTAAATTTAACAGACATTACAAGAAAATTTGAAAAAGTTAAATATATTCTGAAAGAATAATGTTTGCCATTTATTTTCACATACCTTTTATTAATTTAAAAAAAAATTATGTTTATATACTGACCTTCACTATCTAAACAGGTATTTAAGCACTACCTCAAATTCCGCATTACTTTTCTCATCATTTCCAATGGTATTGTAGCGATTTTTTGATAGTTAGCAGCTTTTAAATGACCTAAGTTCTTGGTTTCTGTTTAAAGATTTCAGCTTTTTGATGTTTCCAGAGAAAAAAATCATATGCTGCAAGACTGTGTGACAATGCAGGCCATAGGGTGTTTCCTTGTGAAATAAGATGTCCAAGAAAAAATTCTCTGAGGAAATTCATTGACTGTCTTGCTGTGTGAGCAATGGCCCCATGTTATTGAAACCATACATTTTTGACTTGATATTCGAGTTCATTAAGTCTTGTAGTCCTGCAACATTTTTACACAACGTTCAGAAGTTACTGTAACTGAATGCCTTTCTTCCTCAAAAACGTATGGCCCTATTGTTCTGACTTCAGCAACGGTGCACCAAAGTGTAACACACTCAGAGTGCAGAGGGCGCTCATGAAGTTATAGGAGATAATTTTCTGCCTAGTATTGAAAGTTTTTTTTGTTAACACAACCTGATAAATGAAAATGGACTTCGTTACTTGGCAGCACAATTGAGTTCACCAAAAAATTTTCCAAAATAGCCGGGCAAGAAGCAATACAACTAGTCCAGTCACATTCATTTAACTGCTGCATGACCATCATTTTGTAAGGATAAAACTATGAGTCAGTGTGTAAAATTTTCCTTACTGTCCAATCAGAGATTTGCAGTAGTGTGTTTAAGAGATGAGTGACCAGGACCAGGAGACTGTGCGACTGTTTGTCTTATTGCTTCAGTATTTTCGGTTATTTGAACATTTAGTGGCCTACTTGATGGTTCTTCTTCAAAACTGAACTGATAACTCTAAAACTGGATAACCATAACTGAATCATCTTCTTACTGGATACCACGCCGTGTTGACCTAGCCAAAAGTTTGAACGAAATAATCATTGCATGTTGAATCACTATTTTTAAAATAATTTCAATAACAAAAGCATGATGCTCACCACTCCATATCAAGGTTGTAACTGAAATGATAAGACATTTGCAACATTCTGTACTATTAGCACTCCACCAGCATTGGTAGGAAATTGGGGTGTTATTTCTGCCAGAAATTATATATTATTGTATTTAATATACTTAAATACTCTTTTCAAAATTTTAAATAATTATATCATTTCTTTCCATAAAAAAATTAAGTTTATCATAATAGTTAATTTTTAAGTATTTCTTTTCACAACCATATATTAAAACCTTCTGGATATTTATTATTCCAGTGTCACTGAATTATTAAATTATCTGTACTAAATGAACAGTTTTATAAATCTATTTCCTATATTAATTTAAACATTTTTTTTTTTGCCATTAGCAAATTAATTTACATTTTATTTTAATCCATTTAAAATAATTCTACCAATGTACTAAAACTAATTGAACTACCATTTACTTTATATAACTTTAATATAAATTAAATATCCACCAAGGCAGCTGAATGAAAAACAATTACTCAAATATACATAAAATTAAAAATATCTGTAAATACTTTGGTTTCTAATCTGTAACTGTTTTTCAATCTTATCCAGGTGAATAGCAATGAATTTATTAAAGGATATTTTTTTTTAGAGAATACAGTGAAAGTGCACTTGATCACAGGTGAGTGACCTGATAACTTATTTCTACATTAATATTTAATTTATATTAAATTAAAATCTTTAATGCGATGTAATTTTGAATAATGTGTTCATATTACTCTTGATGGTGTTTTAATCACTATTTACCAAAAATCGCCATCTAGCATAAACATTCAACAACATAAATACTTAATTTATGAGTACATGTGATACTGAAGACAAGACATACCAGTTTCTGATTATTGATAATTAGATTATCTACTATGATATAAGATAATACTTAATTACCTTATTTAATTATATTACCATTCATGGTAAATATAAACTGGAATTCATGTCCAGAAGAACATGCAGGAACAAAAACTGAACAAATAAAAAGTAAACAAGAACAATTTTAATATAAATAAAATATTCTTCTAGTAGGAATAGGAGAGAAATTACTGAGAGCTACAAAACATATTTATTTTTAAGAAGTGTGAGGAGTTTGATATGGAACCTGGATGTACCCCAGAAAAGTAAAAAGATGATTACCAGGCATACTATGACCTAATACTTCATCTATGGCAAAACTATAAAAAAA
Source organism: Zanna intricata (assembly GCA_010016005.3). Lineage (NCBI taxonomy): Eukaryota > Metazoa > Arthropoda > Insecta > Hemiptera > Fulgoridae > Zanna > Zanna intricata. The sequence goes on along the minus strand of JAAAKQ030241982.1, from coordinate 10,779 downwards.
GAGAAATCAATAAAATACAAAGCGTGAGTTGGTTAAAGTTTCATAAGATCAGGATGGAAATTATAAGTATAGCACAGGGATTAGAGTTAGTGAAGTAGTTAAGAAAAAAACACTAACAAAAAATAGAGAGAGATTCAGGAGTCTGAGAAGTGGCCAGGGAGCATATGGCTTAAGAAGAAGAAGAGTGTGAAAAGAAAGAACTTTTTGTTTCAAATAGATCTGCCAGCAGCTGGAAAGTGCATATGACAATGAAAAAATTATCTCTAAACATAAACTGTCTAATAACAGACTACAAATCAATATCTAGCCCAAAAGTAATAGATAAAAAATTCTAAGGTAGTATTAAAATAAGAGTAATAATAAATATTTTTAATATAGCCCTCTTCAGTTCCACCTCAATCTGCAATAAAAATGGTTATTTCTTAACCACTACTTGTTGCTTAACAATGGTTCTAATCATGATGTACTAATGAAAAATTTAATAGTATGGTAGCAGAAGGATTGTACTTTGCAAACAGGAGGATATTACCAAAGTTGTGTATTCAGATATATTTGGAAGCAATGCTTTAATGGGGAGGGATGTATGGAGAATGTCAGATGTAATACAAAGTTCAAGTCAGCAAAATTGCACATCATGTCAAGCATTTAAAAAGAGAAAAAAAAATGCCTAAAAAATTACAGGCAAGTTTTTGGAGCAGGCTGTGTGATCCAAGTTTGTTATATGGCTGTGGGTGTTAGCTGTCACAAAAGAGAGGATGGTAATGTGCAGCAGAGACCAGGTATGTCAAGATGGTTTTTCAGGGTATCTCATTGAGGGATAGGAAATGGGATAAGGTCATAGGGTCAAAATGAAAATTGCAAGTATGTTAGATTAGATGAGGCAATAGGTTTTGAATAGTAGGAGTATGTGGAGAGAAAAAAGGAGAAGTGTATGCTGAACAGGTTGAGAAGTGTTGAAGAGAATGGAGATAGGAAGGCGGTAGACCCAAGATTCCAGTGATAAACAAGACACTACACAATTTGAAATTAACTTAACAAGAAAGAGGGCAAAATCCCATACTGATGAAACCAAAAAGAAAAACTTCATTACACATATACCTTTTTTATAGAAAAAGTAAAGAAGTTTGAGGTAATGAAAATGGATCAGGAATGTTACTGTATTTTCTAGCTTGGTGTTTGATTATTGAAATTTTGTCAGTCAAGTATCCTCCAATAAAGAGTGTAGTAAACGATATTTTATTATAAATGAAACAATAAGAACTCTTATGCCAAACTATTAAAAAATAATTTTGATTATTAATAAAAAATCATCTACTTTAGAACAAAAATTTCTGCAACAGTTTCTAGATGAATTGTTGTCTGGTTAAGAAAAATAAAAATAAATTAAACAAATTGATTTTTATATAAAATTATTCTTTCATACGCAACTAATAAGAAATACTAATCTATAATAGGTAAATACTACACGTGTAGCGCCATGGAGAGTATTTTAATATAAGAGGAACTGCCAGTTTACAATATATATAAAATAATAATATGAATTCAAACATACAATATTAAATACACTAATTATACAAAATACAAAAAAAATAATACATACATGAAATAATGTTATATACATACAAATACATATTAAATGTTTATATTAATTAAAAGAATAATTATAATAAAAGTAGTAATAAAACATTTATACAATAACATTTTTGCAACATAAGATAAAATAATTTGGTGATAATAAATTATCTTTATGATTAAAATTTTTATAAAGCGTTTTGTGAAGCATGTTGACTTCTAATAAGATTAACAAATGTAATAAATGATTAATATTCACAAGTAGAGTTAATATTAAAACTACAGAAAATAGTAAAATTTTTTTTTAATTTTAAGTTTGTACATTGTTTTATTTCCTAACACAAATTAATTTTAAATTTTAACATCATCAATTAATTATTAAGATGATTTATAAGTATTCTCGTGAGATCTGTTTAAGAGAAATCAACTGGTTCATGATACATCCTGACCCCTGTAGGGGAAGACACTTGCCTTGTGATGATCTTGGTCACCACATCACCCCATCCATTCCAGCCCTGATGGGCTTGCCAGAGATTGTCTTCTAGACCCTCTAAACCTGATATCACAACCACAGTTATCAATTTGGCCTCTATCAGGATTCCACTGATCAAATGCCTCGGTAGACATTTCCATCAGTGTATTTACATAACTTACTATCCTTTCTTACCTTATATTTCTACCTTCATATGGCTCTTTCAACCATGACCACCTATCTTAAATTACAAATCTCAACTATTAAATTAACTGATTCATGGAAGTGCCATCCCCATGCCTTCCTCTAACAACAAAGGTTTCCCACAAAAACTATTCATATATCTAACTTCAATTAGACTATGCATTCAGATCATTACTTGACTGGGCCTTTAAATATCATAAATACTATCCTCATACCAGCAAAGCAAAACAAGTGTTGACTGCAATAGCAGCAATTTTGTCCGATACATGACCCTTTCTTGAAATAGTGATCTCAAGGATTTTACTTGAAGTATAGTACGATTCTAAAAATATTTGCAATGTGCGTTTGGTGAGATTCTAATGTTAGCCAAGTTTAGTGTCTGAGATTTCTTTTTCAAAATATACTGTAAAATCACAAATACCCAAATGGTGGTACCCTCCTCAGGTAAGAGAGTATCTTGAATTTTCTGTGGGCACAAAAGAAGCATTTTGAAAAAAGTCTGTAAAATTTCTGTCAATATTTTTTTCATGCTGTACAGACATAGAATCAAGAAAGTATATTACTAGAATTGAAAAGTTAGGACAGATAAAAAAAATGATATAAAGATTACTCATCAGAAAAAAGTGTGTGGTTTATCAAAAATGTGCAAGAGAATCAGAAATATATAGCAAGATGAAAGTTAAAAACAAATTCAACAAAAAAAAGGATGATTTTACATTTTTAATTTAAATATCATTAATATAAAATAAATAAAAAATTCTGAATATATTTATTGTAGACTACCATAGATTTTTTTATTTGTTTACAAAAATTATTACTTTCATTATCTAATTATGCCACGAGGATGGAGAGTAAAATATTTAGGAGCTATTTTTATTTTTGACACTTTAATTTCAAAACATCTCACCAATTTTATGAAATGCATATCAAATGATGCAGCTTGATTGTATGAAGTTCCACCTGGTAAATAGTGGTTTCAAAAACTAAAATGGCAGATAACAGAAATAAATTTCTTTTATTCAGGAAACCAAATCCGTTTTAAACTTATCAGGTGGAAATGAAATAAAGGTTCTTGAAAATAATTTTAAAAAGGCACATTTGTACAGTAAAATACATGCACAACTTGTAAACACAAAAATTTAGTTTAGGATGATCACACACAGGTTGGTTATCCTGGTTTTATTGGGATAATCTAGGGTTTGATTGGAAGTTTATAAAACTCCAAAAATTTTCAGGTTTCCAAAAAGAAGTCTCACTATTTGATGCAATCAGTAAAAGGTACTAAAAGATGCTCTGTGTAAAAGGTAGATGAATGGGTAAGTGAAATCAATGAGTTGGTAATATTGCATTTTGATATGCAATAACCTCTGTATTCACTATGTTTGCAGTAAAGTTTCTCTTCTGTGTGTGTGTGTGTGTGTGTTATCAAACATAGCCATAGAAACACTTTTTTGTAACTGCAAGCATTTATTTTTTTCTATCTTTAATAATTATTTAAGGGGTTTTGGTAGGTGTTACTATGATTAAATGTAGAGGAAATATTTCTGATACATTAAAAAGTGAGATTATGTAAGGACAAATGTAAAATTTGGAAATGAATTTTTTTCAATTGCACATGGTAATTTATTTGACCATAACTGACTGTAAGGTCAGAAAGAAACAAAAGGATGCTGTTTTAACATTTAAGTTAAAATAAGAAATTAAAAACAATTTTTTATACAAATTTCAGTTTCATAAGCTTAAATTAACTGATGAGAACACAATTACTCATTAAATGTTTTTCTACAGCCATTTTCCGTTTGAAGGATTGTGCATCATCTTTATTTCAAAAGCTGCTAAAAAGGCATCAGAAAGTGTACAACTCTGCATGCATTAAATCTGAAAAGCTTTCTACAAAAAAATAAAGAAATCAGATTAGAGGTTTAATCTGATTAGCATTTTAAATAAGGATAATTTGATCTCAGCCTCGTACACTGATCTCTAATTACATAAATGTCAATCTCTAGTCAATAGATAAATAAAAACTTCAGAGAAATGTCGATCTCAGATAACCTCTCAATATCAGACAAATTCTTTATAAATATCATTTACCATTGAACATATGTGGCTGTAAACAAGTTTTGATAGGTTGAAAATAAAAAATACATCATATTTAAAGAATAACTAATAAACATTACCAAATATACCCCTGCATTTGTAATTTCAATAATTTTTTGCATGGTGAATTAAATACTTTATGTATGTAACAAAATACATAGTGTTCTTGACTCTTGTGACAGCATTTTGGTGGTTTTGATATAAATTATAGAATTACTGAATTACTACATAATATTTACAAAGAATCTTATCGCTTATCATAATATCATATAACCACAGCTCCAGCTTCACTACGACTTTCAGGTAAAGGTGGACACTCATCCCATGAATCTGTAAGAGGATTATATCGTTCGACAGAAGCAATAGTAACTTGCCCTCTGTAAAAGTTAATTTCATGAGTTTGATCTCCTCCAATAACATATAGGAAACCATCCGCTGCAGCTACAGCAGGACTACCTCGAGGAACTTTCATCGGTGGTACCTCGCTCCAAACATTCTGAAATTAAAATAAAAAATTATGCAGTATTGAAGCTGATATTTATTTTTTTTGTTTTTTGTGGGTGAAAAACATTTTCACATTATCGTCACCTGGGAAGCTGATATTACACAGCCAACAGCATAAACATATCTTAAACTACAGTAATACCTTTACGGATTCATAATCAAACAGGCTGATTTCCATAACAGAGTGGCAACATTTCTACCATCAGCAGACAGAGTGGTAAAATATATATTATTACTATAAATGTTGCTAACAGTAGTGAACTAATGCAAACAGTTAAAAATAAATGGCACAACCATCCAAGAAATAGATTAAACTTTGTTATATTTTGCAATGAATATCATTAATATGATAAAGGAAAATTACACTGGTACAACTCTTATAGTCCAGAATTTAAACATTTTTCACCTCTCTTCTACACAACCATACAACATGTAAAAGAGTACCTTCAGTAAAGAAGGTATAAAAAATGCCAAAAATAAATTAAAACATTAAAATGACAAACAAAATAACAGAAATGATTTCATTAATTCAAAATTTAAGAAAACATTTAAAACTTATTATTTTCTAGTACAGAATTTTTGGAAGTTGGTTTTAATGCTTTTAATTCTATTTATAATTAAAATGCTGGCTAAATGAAAAATGTAGGATGAAAGAAGCACATAGGTGAGAAACCTTGAAAAATAAGAAAAGGAATGCATAAAAAATTATATGAAGCGACTTCAGTTGAGGATGATTTAAGGTTCTTTGGAAAGAGGAAATGTGTATTAATTTTTTTCTTTCATAAATAAAAAGGAATGCAGAGAAATTATGTAAATATACTACTATTGAGTATCAGCTAAGGCTTTCAGAAACATGTGCTACTTTTCTCTCCAATTAGTCATTTTTTTTTTAATTTTCCTTTGAAATTACTAAAATATAAATAACAAAGTTTTATCAGAATATACATGATTTAATTGTACAATTCAAATCACTTTCAAATATGAAAAAACCCTTCTGAATAGAATGTATAATGTTTAGTTTAGATAATCATCAACAGAATTATCTAAAAATACATATCATGGGACCATCAAAGGAACCTCCTCTAAAATAAAAAAAATCACCAAAATCAGAGTAAGAATCTGAGAAGGCTTAAATTTAATGTAGGCTTATTTTTTTTAATGTGTGTGTTTTTGTACATATATATATATATATATATATATACACACACATTAAAAAAAAATATGGATAGAATTAAGAACCTGCTCCTTTTATTGAAGTTTGTAAAAAACAAACATCACTTAAGTAATTCTTTCAAAACAAGCGCAAAAAGAAAGGAATTAATTTCTTTTTGTTAAGTTAAAATATAAGATTTAAACTTACATGATCAAATGAATATCTTTCAACAGATTGTAATACTTCATTACATTTGTTAGTGCCACCAACAACATACAAATAACCATCAAGTACAGCAACACCCATTTGTGAACGAGGTACCAACATAGATGCTAAAGGTGACCATTCACCTGTTACAGGATTAAAACTTGTTAATTTTTGCATATGACGGCTGTTATGAGTGCAACCTCCGACAAGGTATATGAGACCTATAAAAAAAATAAGAGAAAAAATTATTATACATCTAAGCTTTATTTGTTTGTGGTTAATGTGTATCTGTTTTCAATGTTTTAGTCTACAGATTATTTTTTCCAGAGAGTTATTATTATTATTATTATCTTTATTTCAGTTTTTACTTAAGCTTAGTTTTTAATATCTGGTGGAATACTAATAATAACAATTTATTTACTTAAATTATAGGTTCAACTACAAAGTTGATCCTAATACAGATACACTATGAAAAGGCATGTTAATGTAAAAATTAACATTTTTTGAAAAAAGTAACTATTGCCTGGAGGTTTGTTGTATGAAACATTTACAATTTTTAGGAATTAATGGACTAAGAATTAAATAATAAATAGTTTAGATTCATTATGATGAGACAAAGTTAATTTATGTCAGAAGACTGATTTTTCAAGGTCTTTAGCATCTGCAGGAAAGACAATTGGTTTTGTAGAAAACCGTAATTAAAAATTTATTGATCAGTAATATGTTGTTACCTTCCTGGATAAAGATATCCTGATGTCTTGTCAAATTAGGGTGGGATGTGAGCTTGCTATATGAAGTACACTTAACAGTTCATTTTGTGATCCTTTGAACTAGATTATTCCTTTGTCACAATTTACTCCTTTACTTGAGCTATTTGTTAGACTTGTTTTTTTTTGTTATGTACATACTGGGACTGTGTTAAGGAAGTGGGGAAATGAATTGTTACGGCATCCTTGTATTCTATAGTGAGTGATTCTACCTATGGATCTGCTCATGGATTCTGCTTCTATTCAGTGACAGTTATGAGAAAAAAATAAAGAACAAAACCTATGAAACAAGTTGTTAAATGCTCTAGATGAACAAGTATCCTTTGGATTAAAAGATTAACATCTGATAATATAAAATATAATTAATATATAAAACCAAAATGTTTAATGTTTATTTATATTATTAACACTTTCATAAGAAAGCAAATACAACAATGACCTTAAAATACAATGTAAATTTATTATGTATTCAAGAAGTCGTTTTTTTTAGTAAAATAGAAATGGTACTTGTAAAAGGTAAAACAAGGTGATTCAATAATTGGAGAAACCTGAAGATAACGTATATTATATCATAAATATATAAATCTAATAAAGGAGTACATTGTGACTATATAAATCTAAAAGTTCATTTGTTACTCGATCATACAAAAACTACTATACTGATTTTGAAGAATCTTCTTTTATTTTCTTTCTCTTTTTATCAAGAAACATAAAAGGCAACAAAATTCCACAAGCTGAACGTTAGGTAACATCCAGAGCTGCTGAGACAAAAATCAAACCAATCAACTTTAACTAATTAGGGGCTACCTGTGAAGCACAGCAGTACTCACTACTTTATATCACTATCACATAAAAAGCAGACTGGCAGCTAGAACAGATTTTATTACATAAATATAGTAAGGTTGGGACAGATACTATGAAAAACATATTTTGATGACGATCACTTTAAGTACTCTGCTAAACTCATTACAACATTAGTAATAAAAAATAAATCTACTTCTGATAAAAAGTTTTTCTTCATTTATGAAAATAAATAACTAAATGCTTCATGTACAATAAACAGATTTTTTTGATGTTAATATAAACAAATACAAAATTTTTAGATAAACTACTAAGTAGTTCTACAAAATAGAAGTAAAAATAATACTAAAACATCTCATGTATTGTATATGAATTTGTACTAAGAACTTCAATAGAACTTTGTGAAACGCAGAAAACATATGCAATTCATGCTTGAATGTATTAAAAAATAGAACTTTTTTGATCATAGTTATAAAATGAAAAAGCGACATATAATCTTAAGTGAATAACAGCATTCTGCATAAATGTAACAAATAAATAATATATGTATTGACTAAATCCTGACACATCTACCATAATTGAAAATAAAAAAAGCTTCAACAAAAGTTTCAATAATAGATTTAAAAAAAAAAAAAAAAAACTATTACTACAAACAAAGAAAATGACATGTAATTGCTTTTAAAAGCAGCTAATACAAAAAATGTATTGAAAATAATTAATAGTCATTGCTTCTTAGACAAATTAAAATGAAAAAAAAAAAAAAATAAATAATGATTTTAAAAATATAAAGTGCAAAGAAAAACAAACAATAAAAACTTTAAAAGGAGAAAAATAAAAAAAAAAAACTAAAAAACATAATTTATAAAAAAAGTAAATTAAGAAAAATTCAATATCAACATTACTTACAAAATAGTACATTACTGTTTCCAAATGATAAATATTACTTAAAATTTACAACATAAAACTAAGACCAAAAATCTCAAATAATTTGCTGCCTTAGTTTAATACCTTGGTTGGGTTAAAATTACTTTAAGTATTATTTTATTTGCTGGTTTAATCATATAAATAAAAGTCTTATTTATCTTATAATATAAATTATTTTTATTATATTTTGAACTTGTAATTTATATATATATATATATATCATTATTATATCAATTAATTATACATTTGTAACAAATACAGTTGTCTTTGGAGGATGGAACTGGACTGATTAACCACATTAGAAAAATTCATTGAATAAGAGTAACAAAGGAAAAGTGAGAATTTATTAGATTTAAATTTTAAAGAGAAACCTGAGTGATATATATATAAATATTAAATTATTACAAACAATAGATTCATTATTTAAATAATTATCCCAACTGTGCAGTTTATTGGCTTGAATGATATACAACTCAAAATTATTAATTTTCTATAATTACTAATTCAATCACATAAAGAATAAAACATTAATATGGTATTAAAAAATTCCAGGCAACAACAGAGCATTCATAATTAAGATTAAAAACACTAACTAATCTTAGTAGAAACTACCTTTGCACTCTTTTGGGTTTCAGTAAAGAAATGCAATTAAGCAGTATGAAAAAATCTTTTTGTAAAGTCCATCATGACTTACACTTTCAAGCAATATTTATTTCAGATAGCAAACGCATAATTTTTAGTTTCAATAATAGAATTAAAAAAAAAAACTATTACTACAAACAAAGAAAATTACATATAATTCTTTCAATTATAAAATAATTAATTACCTTCATAAGAAACTACACCCATACTAAATCTAGGTTCAGGCATATTTCCATGTAATTCCCATTCATCAAGTACAGGATCATACCTACATAAAACAATTAGTTAAAATTATATCACTGACAAAATTTAATTAAAATAAAAACAAAATCCATACCAACTAATTAATAAAGATGGAGGTTTATTAGTTTTCTGCTTTATCAGAATGGAAATTTCTTGTTGGTCCGCAGTACTTCTCATCTGGCTAATTACTACTGACTACTTGAACCAAAAAATCTATTTGGTAAAAATTTTGAATCCATATATTTCTTGTATAAAAATAAAGATCAGATCTAAAAATATTACAAGAACCATGAAACTAATTATCGTCAAAAAATAATTATTGCTACCCTTTCCTTGTAATATTTTTGTTCATGATTTTTGCACACTGAAATTATACATTACTATTTTTTCCAAATAATAACCTGAAGATAACTTATTTTTAATATAATTTTTTTGTAAAAACTTACATTATTATACTTTCTGTTACTTTTAGAGCAATCTTCAGTTTTCTATTCATTCTTCAGCTGATCTTACCGTGGCTGTTTTTTTTATTATTCGGTTAGGAAAACATGCATATAGTATATGGTTAATAGCTGTTAACTTTAATTGTGCCTGTTCATTTAGTATATTATTATTGTTATGTGTTATATGCATTTATTTCACATGTCTAAAGGTTATGACCTTTTATTTGGTGTATATTAAAAATAAAAATGCTGCTATTAATTTTGGTGAATTTATGGTTTACTTCTATCAGGTAATTGGAAATTGGAGAGTGTTAATTATGTTATTATGCAATGTCTTCATTTTGAACAATGTACAAACAACATAAATAAAGTAATATCAGTTTGAAGTTGTGACCTGTTTGTCCAGTATCATTTGTCTAGTCAGAGTGATTAAATTGAAAAATTCCAGGGGCATCAAGTTTAATGACTGTACTTTGATGGTTTGGTTTGTCTTTTCTTAGTGTTATATTATACACATTTCTTTTTAAATCTGAGAGCTATTTCTAAGTCTTTGTTAAGTATATTACGGTTATGTGTGTATTTTTTGGTTCCATTTCTATAAATACCCCTTTTTTTATGGAGTGGAATTATAGAATGTTTTGCTATACCCATTTGACATACTAGGTACTTGAAACAAACCCACCGGGTTGGTCTAGTGGTTAACGCGACATCGCAAATCAGCTGATTTCGAAGTCGAGAGTTCTAAGGTTC
>JAAAKQ030241960.1:0-11089 GCA_010016005.3 Zanna intricata | reverse complement strand
AAGAAGAAGATAGAAGGAAGGAAAAGGGGGGGAGAGAGGAGAGAAGGGAGAGAGAGAGAGAGAGAGAGAGAGAGAGAGAGAGAGAGAGAGAGAGGGTGGGAGAGAGAGAGGGAGAGTCTTTCACATGTGAGAGATTTAAGTGAATCCAAGGTTAGCTAATTGATTTGTGTTTTCTTTTAACAGTCTAGAGATTTTTTATTTCCAATTAAAATAGTTGATTAAAACGCATTTGTAATTAATAAAAATTAAAAAATGCATTTAATAATCAGAAAAATCACATTGGATTTATTTTATTATTTTATACTTTTTACATAATTATTTTACTTTTATATAATCTTTTAAAATGTCTAGACTGTTCTGTTTTACCAAATAAAAAAGTAATTTTATTTATATATCAAAAAAAAAAAGATCGGTTGGTTTAAAAATTTTGATGATTTTCTGCTACAAAAAGAAAAAAAGGTTTAATTTTATGAATAGGAGCAGTTAAAAACCAATAGATAATTCACATTACTAGATAAATTTGCTTAACTGATCTGTTTGTCCCAGATAAAAGTTAACTTTCTTGTACTAATATTTATTTTCATTTTACTTTACCAACAAACCTATTTTCTCAGAACTAAGTACTCAACAAATTTCGTCATTTATTAGTGATTCATTTGTTAATTCGCAATCTAATGAACTAAAATTATTAAAAACCTAAACAAAATGAATTTTTTGTCTCCAATTTTTCTGAAATTATAGGAAATAAATTGGAACTATTTAAAAAATTTTCCAATACAAAAAAAAAATTATATAATATCACTATTGTTTTTGTATAATTTATGTCTCAAGAGATTTAGTGTAGTCACATGATGCTGTTGAAACAAAAATCAGCGAAATTTTCATCAACTACAATTTAGAAACAAAGCGTTTCCGAAACATATAAAACTTTTTTTTTTTTATTTTTACCAACAAAATAAATCCTAAATTGACTTCCGTTTCTTCTAAAAACATTCTCTGAATAATACACGAACTGGCCGAATATCTAAAACCACATAAACCCGAAGTTATAAGCAAGAGATTAATTTTTTTAGTATATGAAAATATGCCACGCGTAACCTGATCTTGAACCCGGGATCTTCTGGATGAAAAGATGAGAAAAGCTATCATTCTATTAAATAATGAAAACTTCTAATTAATTTGTTTATTAGCTAATATTGCTATATTTAAAATTATAGTTTGAATGGTTAATCTAAATATACATCAAAATATCTGTATTTATATTTTTCTAGGAACAGATATTCTCTTAAGAAATTCTCAGAAATCACTTTTCTCGACCGGGACTTTTTTTCTTTCCACCGATTTCATTGAACTTTAAGTTTGGTTTCAGATAGTAAATTTATCCAGATAACTCCACTACAAGTGAAGAGTAAAGCTGATTTTATTTTACAGTGCCTTTATCCTACATAAATACTTAAAGTTATTGCCAAAAATACGTTCTTTAAAAGATATTTATTTAGTTTCGAGTAATAAAATTTAAAAAATAGACAGAATTTTATTTTGGATATCTCCATTTACAAATATAAAACCAACTATTCTAAAAGGATTTAACAGAAAATATATTTTCACGGTTTTTTTTCTAAGTTACGTAACGTAATTTTTAGTTTCCCGGCTGTAACCATATATGGAGTTATATCATTTAATAGGAAAGTGTATAAATCAGTAAAAGAATCTAAAATATTGGTGTTTTAAGTTGTATTCCTTGAGAGACATTAAAAAAATTAACAGAAAAGCAGATTTAAATAAATTGTAAATACATTTTTGTGTATGTGTATTGTCTTATAGTACTGGACCTCGTTCGCTGATTTTGTTTATTAAACTCAAAGTTTCTCCCCGAAAGTACTGTCTTCAGGGAGAAAGAATGTATTCAATTTTTACAGAACTCGGAAAAAGAAATAACGGTATGTTAGCCAAAATAGAATTTCAAATCTTTACTGTGGGGCATTTGAACAAAAAATATTTCTTGCAAAATATATTTTTTATTGAAATCAAAAATTACCACAAGTTTTTTTTTTAATATTCACCCCCTCCCCAAAAAAGTGACTTTATATATATATATTATATAAATAAATTTATTATTTACAATTATTTAAATAATATACTTATATTGTATTAAATAAGCATATATTTTAGCGCTGTATCATGATTCAGAAAAGGAGTTAAAGGTAGGTTTTTGTATCTATATTTTTCTTAATATTAAGCGCATTACCCACTATATAAATGTTTTGCCCATCTCACTTCTTAATTAAAAATTAAAAAGTTATTTTAAGTTTAAATCCATCTCGCAAATTACCTACATTACATTTAAAATGTAACAAATTCTAAATCTTTGATTGTTCTTACTCTTTAGTATTTCTTGAAAAAAAAATTAGCTAAAATCTTTCACCTCCGACTCAAGTTAAAAAATTACAATTTTTTTTATGGCTGTATCTTTGTATTTTCGAAAAAATTCTAAAAAATTCTTTTTTTTATCACTGCTTAGAGATTTATTTTGTAAATTTACACAAATGCTTCTCTTGAATATGAGAGTCCTAATATTAAATAATTATTTTCGTTTTTCAAATACACAAAATAATAGTCCCACCCCCACCATTTAAGTTTCCTTTAAGTCTTCCTCAATTATAAAATAATCCGGTTTTTAAAATTATTTTTAACTATGTATTACAAAATTATAACAAAAATTATTTTAAAATGAAAAAAAAATATCGAAATGAAAAATTAATTGCATAATTCGACTGCTGTAGCCGATGGGAAAATTATGTAATTAATTGCTGGCTTTCTAATAATGACAAAAAATTAACTCCCAAAATATGAAGCTTCAGACGTCAGTTAGGCGTCGTGCTTTAATTTCTAGTTATATTATACTCGAGTTAAAATTTCGAACACGTCGAGTTAAATATTAAAGTCTTAAATCGAGTTAAGAATATAGACTTAAGTTGAGTTAAATATTAAATACGAGTGAACTTATAAAAAATATTGTTGCATATATAATTTATTAAGTGAAACTTTAGTGTAAAACTAAGTAAGTCCCAAATTTCATTTTTAAATTAAAAAAAAAAAAAATGGGTAAATAAACTGACAATTATTTAGTTTTAAATACTTATTTTAATTATTTTATTTTACTTAGGTTACGATTGCGATTCGTAAGGTGTCGCAATATCACCGAGTGTATTTGTAAAAAGAAGTAGTGTAGAATGTTGTTGTGGAGTTGTATATGTTGTAAATTGTGTAGTGTTCTTGGTGTAGAGTATGTGTAGTGTAAAGTGTGTAGTGGGAAGAAAAGCTGCAGAGGCTAGGGCCGTGAGACGCCAACCCCCAAAAGTCCGAAAAAATAAGATTTCCCGTCGGGAAATAGTCTAAGTGAGTTAAATATTAAATACGAGTTAACTTATAAAAAATATTGTTGCATATATAATTTATTACGTTAAATCTTAGTGTAAAAATTAGTAAGTACCAGAATTTTATTTTTAAATTAAAAAAAAAAAAAAATGGTAAATAAACTGAAAATTATTTACTTTAAAATACTTATTTTAATTATTATTTTATTTTACTATTGAATCAAGAAAATAAAACAAGAAAATTTATTTGCATATTCTTAAGATACAATGGTCTGCCACTGCTGTGCTGAACGTGAAAAATGCGGAGGTCAGAAGGAGAGGATTCCGATGAAGACTTGCGGTTTCAAAGAGGGCCGGGGGTAAGGACAGCCCTCTGCTGAGTCGTCGGCGTTCCTGCTTGCGGGGATGGGCGGAGATGATGACGCACGGGGACTCCCGAACCCTTGCCGTTGATACACCAACACAAACACGGAGAAGCCGGAAAGATGGACAGCCACCCTGCGAATTCTCAGCGCATCCCTGATTTGGGATGGGTGGCGATGACCCTCTGACCCTCCTCCTGCACTCTCCTGACCCTCTGATCCCAAAGGCACTTCCCCGAGGCTGAGTAATACTTAATTGCGGTCTCGGGTAGGAGGAGAAAGGTGATGGTGGTTTAGTCGGTAAGGGGTAGGCCATATATGACTAACTTGGCAGAACCTGTTAGCTTATTAGCTAGTCTTTGGCGAATAGCGTCCTGGGTCCGATCCCGACACACCCTAGTGGCGTGCGTAAATGGCATTCCTTCACCACCGGCCAAAAATTAAATAAACAAAAAAAAATAAAAAATAAAAATTAAAAAAATAAATACAACAAAAATAACAGAATTAATAAAAATCGATTTTTATTTACGCGTTTCATACATGGCGCCGTTTTTCTGTTCCAGTACTTAAATTAATATTATTCTGAATGAAAACAAAAAGTTCTGCTGTAAGAAAATTTCCGGCTATCAGTAATCTATATTTATGCTATTATACCTGTATTATTAAGGAGAGGGTTTTTGTTTGTTCGGGATAAGTAAAAAAACTACTTGATCAATCACAAGAAAATTTTGATCCATGTTTCTTGGCATGACTGTGAAGACTTTTCGATATATTTGATCTCAAAAAATTCGAAAAAAAAAATTACATATGTAGTAATGGAAATTTTCGGCTTGAAGCACAACCTTTAATGAATTGTGAGTCTCTGTCACTGTATGAGCTGTGTTTGAAATGAATGATTCGAATAAATCAAATGAATAATGTTACAAAAATAATAGAATTAAATTGACATTAAATAAAATAATATTAAATAAATTAAAAAAATTTCAGTTGGAGAATTTAAGGAATGGTCTTATAGTAGTGGCTGCGTGTGAAGTCTCAAGCGTCAAACCGGGACTGCTAGCACCTTGTGGAAGGTTAGACCAATCATCACCATTAACTCGTAACAAAGGGATGACCCAGGGTCATTTAGTAGGTGCAATGGGGTGCTCTTATAATAGTTCTGCAAAGAATCGTCAGATTTACAAAATTCAAAAGGGGTCTTAGTAAGCTGAAGGCTGCTGAGAAAGCACAATAGAATAGAGATGCACAAGAGTAAAATAGTCGCTTATAGATATTAGGAAAAGATAACATGCTTTTCATTTCTTCATTGAACAAATATTTATTCAATAAATTTTAATTTTTTAAATATATTTTAACCAATAAGTATTTCTTTAATTGTATAAATGTAGATAAAAGGGAATTTTAAAAAAAAATCACTGAAAATGGGCTTAGGCCAGAAAACGTTTTAATGTACATAAAAAAGTAAAGGTAATAATGTTTCTTTTATTCTGTATTTTTTGGTGGGGCTATATAAAATATTTATTTTTTTTTTAACAACATATATGTATATATATATATATATATAATAGAGACAGAACTAAATTTTGCGTACAGTGGAAGTATGGACTACAAGTAATTTAATTTAAATAAATCAATATAAATATATAAAAGATCAGATTCTCAGTGAAGGGTAAAGTAAAATAATCTACTTAAAAAAAGTTTAGTTTTTTGAATTGGAAAAAAATTGTATCTGTACCACTCTTCATTTTATTTTCTTGAAATCACAATATATATATTATGTCTTTTGGTGTGTTGAAATGAATCATTTCATAAATACTTCATGAAAAATGGTTTGAGCTGTAGGGGGAACGTAAACATACCTACCGAACATTCCTACAACTATTTTTATGATTATGATTATTATTTTTTAGTTTTATGTCAGTTATATATGGAACGGTGGTGTTCTGTTATTTCTAATGTATGAGAGTACAAAAACACTCAGACATCTGAATAATATTACGTTTACCATTACCACCACCACCAACACCACCCACACCTCCACTACCACCACTACTACTGCTATTACTATTACAAGTACTAAAAACAAAAATAGTAATATTTGCTTTCTACTTAAGTATTGTAGGGTTCAAGGAAAATCTTAATTCTGCAATTATCAGGTTAATTGTGTACTTGAGTTTTGCATATAAAAAGAGAACACTGTAGCATACAGATTATTATACAAGTCTTGTTGAAGCTGCAAATAACTACTTATCAGTAATAATAATTCTTTTTTCATTACAACCATGAAAGCCGTATTTTTATTTGTTATTTTATCTGTATCTACGTACATGTGTCACGCAGATGAGGATGGAAAATATACTGCGACATGGGAGAATATAAATATCGATGACGTAGTGAAGAATGAAAGGCTTATGAAGCAATATATGGATTGTGCATTAGAAAAAGGCCCTTGCACACCAGATGGAAATCAACTTAAAAGTGAGTTAACCTACATTATTATTATTATTATTATCAACTATTTTTAAATAATGGTTTCGCTTCAAATAGAGACATTTTTATATCATTGAGAAGCAGCATAATATGTATACACATATAAACCATAAGTAGTGATCTGAAATCAATATGGTTAAACCAGTTTTCATGAGTAGTTGTTAAATAATTTATTTTAGTTTTGTGAAAGATATAAAATGATTTTATTGGCATTGAACTGGTAGAGGGTAGTCACCATTTTTCTTTTCCTTTTCTAAAAATAAAATCCAAACTTTTAAAATAATACATACAATGAAAACACAGGGGATAATTTTAAATATAATATAATTAAAATGATACTCTGTAAGATTTCCCTAATCTATTTTATTACTAGGGTTTTTTTAACAATTTACCATTGTTGAATAGTTTAAAAAATAGTGTTAAATAATCATGATAAATAATAATAAAATTAATTAGACTAAATCTGAAAATCATTATAAACTAATAAGTTTTAAGATTAATAATAATTTAAAAAATATATACATAATCTATAATAAATAAAATGTCACCAAAATTTTGTTAAATGTCAACAAATTGTCATAAAAAAAGTAGTTTAAAATTAATCTGGAAATATATACCTTTTACAGATAACATAAATGTTAAAGTTGTAATTACAAAACAATAATTAGTCAGAGCAAATACTCATTCTAAAAGATAAAACTATTGTTATTAATAATATATCAATTAATATTTTATAAAATTTTAAACTTCTAAACTGGTTTTATATTATTAATTTAAAAAAAAACTGTATAATTTTTTAAATTCCTGTTTACTTCAAAATTTTTTAAAAGTATATTTGAGAAAATAATTATTAACATTCATACATTTTAAAATACATGAATTTTTTTAGAAAAACTCTTTAAATATTGTTTTAGAAACAAATTCTATATTGACAGGTCACAAACTTATTAAAATATTTAGGATTAGTTAATTTAATACAACAAAGGATAAGCTATTTTACAGAAAACAAAGACTGAAAAAAATAGTTTTATATTTACTAGTATTTGTTAAAATGAAAGTGTAATATGCAAAATTTTATAAATGTCAATTATATTTATAAATGTCAATCAGACATTTTCTCAGGGTGTGAAAATTTCTGATGTAGCTAAATAAAAAAAAATTACTATTCTAATCCAGTGAATACAATAAATAAAAAGTGGTAACACTAAAGTTAAAAGTACACATTCTTTCAGCATATGTTGTACACTGTGTCACTGTTCACTTTAAATATTATTCTATAAAATATTTAATATAAGAAAAATTAAATTTGTTATGCGCCAATGTAGATTGCGAATAGAACATACCCTCATGTCTTGGATGTAAGTAGTATGAGACCAGGTTAGATTAGTTATATTTTACTGTTAATGGCTCTTTCATGCTCTCTCCTGATCAGGTTTAATCTAAAATTATTAACTATTAACTGCATTTTCAATTATTTACTTAATATATTTGAAAATTTATCAATACACTTTATTATTTTTACACTGTGCAGAATTGCCTACACAAAAATAGCTGACTTAAAGCAGACTTCTTTTGACATCTTCTCCGCTTTTGTCATTCTTTGTAATTTAAATTGTGTAGTATAATTAGTATTATAAATATTATTCAATTATACTAACACTTTTTTTTTTACAGAGCACATTCCAGAAGCAGTTAAAACTTTATGTGAAATATGTACTGATAAACAAAAGGAATCAGCAAAAAAGATTGTCCGTCATTTATTGGAAAAAAGACCAACTGACTGGGAAGAACTTAAAAACAGATTTGATCCAACTGGTGAATACTTTGAAGCATACAAAAAAGAACTCTATAATTAAAAAAAGTTCTAAAAAATATAATAAAATAAACTTAAAATTTTTATTTTAAATGAAAATTTATTATTTGACTTAGATGTTTAAGAATACAAAAATTTATCTTAAATAAAAATAAATTACATTTTATAAATTCATAAAAAATATTAGTCTGATAAATTATTTCTCCTATTTCTGTTATACTCAGTTCATTGGATGAACTTTTCTTATCTAAATAAAAAAATGTAATTTTTTAAAACCAAATTTTTATTTAGCTGTTTAGTTGTTTGTTTTTTAAGAAACATGTAATATTTACTTTATCTTGCAACTTAACATCCTTACCCAGTAATCTTTACAATAATTTTTCCAGGCACTGCAACACATTGACCCCCATTTATGAACATTTGTTTAGAGGACTAGAATTTTATTTTAAAAATTATTATTAATGCATTTTTTTTTTTTAATTATGTAATGGCATGATTAGATAACCTACAGGAAAGAATTCATTGCTGCAAATCACAAAAAAAAAAAATCGTCCGTATACTTGTATTTATTATACATAAACTCAAAGGTTAGTCTAACAATTTAATCTGTCATCGCAAAAATCATCTGATTTTGGAAGTCGAGAGTACTAAAGTTTGAATCGTTATAAAGTCTGTTGCTTTTATATGGATTTGAATAATTTACCATGGATCTTCTTTGAATGTTGGATTTCAATGAACCACATGTCTCAGGAGTGGTCGTCCTGATTCCGTTCAAGATTATAATCTACCAGTCGTTTATATTTACACGCCAGATTGCGAATAGATTACTTGGCATCAAAGTTGAGTACTGTTGACATCATGTCACTGATTGTTACTCTGTAACCTTGTATTACATAAATAAATAAATAAATACACACACATACGCACGCATACACGCATGCACGCACACAAAATTACACATTTAAAACACAAAAGTAAAACATGAAGATATTAAATATAAAAAAAATTAAAAACAAAATAAAATGCAGCAGGTTTTAATGAAAATTATTTGAGCTCATTTTATTGTATGTGTAGAACTAAGATAGGGAATTTAGAGCATTTTAATAGTATTATTAAAAATTTCATCCATAACCTAATATTGTCATGTTTTTCTAAAAGAAAAGTTTATAACTGTATTTAAAACAAATTAGTAAAAAGACTTTTTGGTAATTGTTTGGTAATTTATTAAAAGTCAACTAAAGGATAATAATATAAATATATAACTTTCCTTCATCTTTACATACTTCAGACAGTAATGGAGTTTTGTTAATGCACTTCAGAAAAAATCAGTACTATTTGATTTTTTTACAAATGAAATAAATTTTAAGAAATCTTGTCTCTTAGTAAAACACCAAGACATTTCGAATCTTGGTGTTGAAAAGGTGCGTGAGGTACTTTGATTTCTACATCTTGAAGTGAGGACATTCACTTTATATGTATTATCCTATTAAAAGATAAAATTTCAACAACTTATTTACAATTGGTAAGGTGTGACTTACGCAAATTTTTTAAATTAGCTTTTCCTGCTGTATTTTCATGTTATAAAAATCTGACTTATATAAGGAAAATGTTTACAAACTGAACTATAACAAAATTTATACAATAAAAGATAGAGTGATTCAAGGAAAAAGCAATATAATCTAAATAATAATGATTTCTAACTGTCTGCTTTTAACATCGTCAATATAAAAAGTTTTTTTTTGTTAAGTTCTCGATATAAGTAAATCTCGTATAACTTTATGTTCTGATAGCAGCATTTTTGGGTTGTTCTGTATTTTATTTAAATTCTACTTTTTTCATCCATGAAAAAATGATGGAAGGCATGAATCCCTACTAGAATCTTGCACTTTAACCCTGTGACTTGAGTCGAATAATAGAATTAAACTCAGTCGGCTTCATTCGAGGTATCAATTTTGTCATGACCTTCATGATCTATAACAAAGTGTGGATCCTTGGCATTGTCATCAACTGTCTCAACCACAGAACCTTTAAGAAACTTTGAATTAAATTGACAAATTTTAATTCTACATTTCTGAACATAATATGTAGTTTTGATTTCTTCACAATTATCATTTTGTTTAGAAGTAGCTGGATTTATGAACTAGAATATTGCAGTCCAAATATATCAAATGAAAATGCAGGGGCAATAATATATAACTCAAGTAAAAGGAAAAAACCTCTTTCAGTTTATATTGACATATTGAAAAAATATTTTCATAAGTGATATAGTATTGGTCCTCTCATTGACTTAGGATCACTATCAGAAGTATAACTCAACAGACCTACACAAACCAGTTCACTGTTATTAATATAGATTTCCAGTATCTATATAAAAGTTTATGTAACTTAAAATAGAGAAACTAAAATAGATACTCTAGTTGCCATTCTGTATAATGATCAATAATAATATAAGATAAACTAAAAAAAAAACTGTACAGGACTGGCAGACATATGCAGAGGAAAGTGTTAAAGTATCTTCTTATTAATGAAGTAAATCTTTCATTGTTATTAACATATTTAATTAAAAAGTTAATAGTGCTTGTTATAGTTGTTTATTAGCCATGAAATAAAATTACGCAAAATAAACTATATTCTGATAACATGATAATTAGATTCCAAACCTAAAATCAACAAGAAGATTATGGCTGCAATTTTATGTTTTAAATGTAGGGTTATGAATTACCTTTTCTAGATTACGCAATTTATTTATTTATAATATTTTTTAACCTATAAATAAATGCAGAAAAAAAAAACATTATAAGAAAATAATAACAATAAATAAAAACATAAATAATGTTTGTTACTTACATGCGATTTAAAAATTAAGTGTTTAGGTCACGTATATAACATTATTGGTAAAAAAAAATTGAATATTGAAAATTTCTAATAAACAATTTTTAAAACAAAATAAAAACCTAAATTAAATTAAAATTAAATAAAAACTTAGAAAGCTAATCTCACTAAAAATTTACAACTAATATCACATAGAAAGGCAATTAAAAATGCTA
>JAAAKQ030241938.1:0-11089 GCA_010016005.3 Zanna intricata | reverse complement strand
GCAAATTATATTTCTGACTAAAAGCTCGTTTCGCCTGCGCTATTCGGCATTTTATATCGCTCCTGCTTCGTCCATCTTTAGTAATTCTACTTTCCAAATAAGAAAATTCTTCTTCCTCCATAATCATTTCTCTTCCTATTTTATATTCAGTGGTCCATATTAATTATTTCTACTGCATTTCATTACTTTAGTTTGTTTTTATGAGGTAGTTCTTGCGTAGGATTTCATGCTGCCATTTAACGTTTATATTAATTACAAAAAAAGTCTACTTTTACCAACCTGTCAAGTCAATAGACTTTCTTTTTGTTTAGACTAAGCAGGTTACTGGCAACAGTGGTTAGGTTGTGTTCAATACGATTAAGCTGATGATGTAATTATTTATTTTACTGAGTAAAATTCATTATTTCAATAAAACCAGTTAATAAAATATTAACATAATAAGTAAAAAAAAAAGATTTCACTTTTTATTATTATAAATAATAAATGATGTAGATTAAAAAAAAAAATCCCGATAAATATATAGCAAGTTTAATTGAGAATTGAACTTAATACTTTTTATCAAATTCATAATAATAAATAAATATATAAGTATAAAATTATTAAAAAAATGTTAATGTAATAGGGCTAAAATAGATCCTTATTAACCATTAGGAACGCGACTGTAAGAGTCTACCTTTTGCAGTCCCAAACAAATACTCATCTATTCTTTTAGTACAAGAATAATTGTTTGTCTGTCGACTCAATTATCAATCACTGAGTCTGACTGTTCTTTTTTACGATTTGGAGAAACTCGGTAAGAAAGAGTATAGTAGTTTTATGGGAAAAAAAAATTTGTTTTGTGAGTTATACATGTTACAAACCACTTGTTATTTATACTCTACTTTGTTAGTTTCGATTTATTTTAAAGAAAATCTGCAGGAATTTTGATAAATTATATATAAAAAGAATAATTAGTATTTGATTTTTTTTTTGTGATTGAGCAAATTCAACATTCCATAACTTTCGTCAATAGATTATTAAAGAAACAATAAATAAAAACTAATACTAATATTTAAGTATGTTTAAGAAAAAAATTTTTATCTGTGATTTTAAGATTAAAAAAAGTTTTTGATTCCTTTCGATATGCCATTAAAAAAAAAAAAAAAAACTATTTTGGAAATCGGTAAAATAACATTTAAAAAAAAAACTGATTTATACATTTTAACAATAATATTACTGTTATTATGGATATATCAATCAACAACGTTGTAAAAAATTTGTAAAGGGAAGCATTATTACCAGAACGATTAGGAATCCTGGTTTTCTATTAGAGAAAAGTACAGTCATCTCACATTTTACTCTGTTAAAAAAAGCTATTTAATTAAACTTAACATATTTCGCGCAACTTCAAGGTTATATGAAATGAGTGTGCTTTTTCTTAACAATCAGCAGAGATTTTTCTCCCATTTTAATCGAAATTTTTCGTTCTTTCACAATTATTTTTCCATGAATTTAAACTATGAAGTTATGTACTAATTGTAACAATATTATTAAAATGTATAATCAGATGTAAAATAAAAATTCTTTATTTTTATTACAGTAAAAATATTAATTTTTATAAAATGGTAACCATACTGATGAAAAAAATTGTAAACCGAAAATTGTAAAAAATTGTTAAATTCCTAAATCTAGAAAAAAGTTTGTTCTTATAAATACCTTTTGCTTAAAATACTTTTTTTTTTTAATAATCTTTTAACAACGTCATGGAACGCTAAAATTTCAATGTTCCAAAAACATAATTTTTATGTTTAATTTGCCTAATTACTCAAATTTATTTTAATAGATTGAAAGAAATAACCGTAACATAGAAAATAATAAGGTTTAATATGGTAAAAACTCATTTTTTCCATTAAGTGGTTTGAAACTTAAATCTAAAAGACAAGCTTTTTCTTTTATGACAACTATTATAGTTTATTTTAATATTCAACTCAGGATAAAATATTGTACTTAAGAATTAAAACAAAAATAATAAAAAAAAACTACAAAATGGGTTTAAAAGCATACCTAATAGGTTACATAAGACATAATTAAAACATATTACGTTATTTTTGCTACATTAACTTTTGTCTTTTTGATATTACATGAGATTTGTTTTATCATAATATATAAGATGGTTTTATTTTTAACTTTAAAATTTACCAGTTTTCATTTATTTTTAAATATTCAGAGTAAAAAGTTTTGTTCGGTGAGTTGTGGTTTATGTATTGCAGTAGCGGTTATTAAAAACAGGCTTTCAGGATTTTTATTTGAAACAATATAACACAAACAAAACAACAGTTTAATAAACAGTACTTTTCATTTTATACTTTAGTGGAAAAAAAAAAAATTAAAATCGCAATTTAACGATAGAAAAAGTTTTGAAATGTTTATTAGCACCGTTAAATACGGCGCCAACAAATGATTTTAATTTAATCAGTAATCTATAAATAATGATTTTTAATTTTTATAGAGAGGCCCCCCTCACTTTTTTATCATAAAAAATATAAGTTTATCTTGATAAAATTTATCTGTGTCTGTGCTTAACAGTTTATACGAGTTAAAATCTATTTAGAAATATCTAATTAATATTGAACACTAGAACTAAATACGAGATAAATCATAATGTAATCTAAAAATTATTTTTTGTAATGTTCAAATATTTATTGATAAAAATATTTTGCATTTTTCTGGGGAGGGGAGTTAGTTTTCCATTAAATGGACATCCCTTTTAAATTATCTAATCGAAACAAGTAGTTATAACGTAACATCACTATTGAATATAAGATAAGGGTGCGGTCATATTGTGTTAATTAATGAGAAAGCTGTTTTGGGGCTACGTACAAACATGTACGAGGAATTGAAAGCAAATATCCTTATTTCATTTTTAAACGATTCCCCGATTAATAAAATCAAGATCACTTATTTTTTTTTTTTATAAAAGGTTAGAATGTTTTAATTTAAATTTTATAAATATTCGACAACTTATCAAAGTTAAAAAGTGGTTAAACTGTCTACTTTATACGTGTAAGATCGACAGATCGATGCCTAGTCGTATTAATTAAATTCATTCTTGGTTCTGATTTCTAGCCATGGTCTTTTTTTCATTTTACAACATATTATAACTTGACAAACTATTATAATGTATATAATACTATGATACATACTTTATCACTTTACAAATAAGGGTCTCCGTAACCTTCAAACGCGACTAAATAAAGCTAAAAATCTTTTATGTAATAACGAAAATTCAATAAGACTACTTGCTTTGATTAACTACTTTTTTAAGCGGTGTCCGGTTAATGAGAAATAATTATTTGTCTAAAAAGAGAAGAAATTTAATGAAGAAACACAAAATCAAACTTCCAATATTAGACAAAATTAAATTAAATAGGCCAGACTAGCCCACCGGCTGGTCTAGTCGTTAACGCGACATCGCAAATCAGCTGATTTCGAAGTCGAGAGTTCTAAGGTTCAAATCCTAGTACAGGTAGTTTTATTTTTATACAGATCTGAATACTAGATCATGGATACCGGTGTTCGTTGGTTTTTTTTTTTTTTTAACCTCTGGAACCATAGTTAAGTATATATTTTCAGAGGATGAAATTAATGAATTGTAGCGTGTGTGAAAAATGCCATGCCTGACCGGGATTCGAACCCGGGACCTCCGGATGAAAGGCCGAGACGGTGTTCTTTGGTGGTTGGGTTTCAATTAACCACACTTCTCAGGAATGGTCGACCTGAGATTGTATAAGACTATACTTCATTCTCCTTCATACACATCATCCTCATTCATCCTCTGAATGATCCTTACTGTCCTTACCTTACGGTGGTTCCGGAGGCTAAACAGATAAAGAGAGAAATAGGGCAGATTAGATCACGGAGTGGTAGTGTCTCTGCCTTTCAATCAGAGGTTCGGGTTCCAGTCCTGGTTAGGCATGGCATATTTCACACATTAAAACTTTCATTATCACCTATCAATAACTGTTATTGTGTGTTATCCTCTTATCGCTATATAACTAAATTAAACAAATAAAATAAAACTGGAATTAATAAATAGTCTTACCTATCTATTAGAAAAATAATTAAAATTTCAAACAAATATACAAGTGATATTAAAGTACGGCAACTGCTTCATACTTCAAGGCTAAGGGATTCTAGGAGGTAAAACAAGCATGGACTTACATAGTTTTTTTGCTGCTTACTGATATGCTTGAAATTTTTGTCCCCCATCGTCACATTAAATCAAATTTTTTTTTAACTGGAAAGTGATACATGATTTTAATATAAACAGATTTTAAATGTTAACTTTAAACAGTTAATGTTGGAATAAATGGCTCAAACACTAATTATAACGGCTTTGACAATAATAAATAACATTAATAATAATTCACAATACTGAATAACACAATATCACAATAATACACAATATCTAATAATTAGCAAGACTACTACAAATTAAATAATTACGTCACCTGTTATTATTTATTCTAATATAATATAATATAACGATATTTAATTTTAATATCTAGTTAAATGTTTTCCGTCCTAAATTACTTAATAAAAATAAAGGTACTTTCTGATTAAACAGAGGCCATCTCAACACAGCGCCTGCGACTGTAACATCAGATTCGTTTGCTATCTATGTTGAAGAAAATACATTTCTTAATAGATTGGGGCTTACCGCGGTCAAGGTTGTTACTCAAGTTACAAAGTTAAGTTAAGGTCAAAAACATAAGGTCACAACTAGTCAGTCACTATTTAGATTCGTATTTGGCTGAATACATGTGGCAATCGGCGGCCGGTGGCAGCGTATTCAACGAGCTCCTCGGTGACGACATCGTTAATTTTTGGGACTCTGTACAAGTACAACGTAGTCTGTAAAATTTCAATAATTTTTTATGATATAAATAAAGGCCTATTCTGTATGTACATCTTTGAGTTTTTTTTAAAAACATTATTCTTCCTTCTGAAACTAGGTGGTCTCCGTTTAGTCAGAAAATACCAAAATAAATTTTGAAAGCATATAAATCTACAAGATATGCTTAAAATGATTTCCCTCTATAGACTGGGAGTGTGCCAACCTTAAATAATATCAGTTAATAACTTGTAGTACGTTTAGTGGTAAATGAACAGATTCGTCAATTATACACATTATTGTATATTATTATTACTATTATAACGGATGAAATTCTGAAGGTAATACGAAATAAAAAAGTTACTAGGGGACGTGTTACCTCGTTTTCTTATTACCAAGATTTTTCAGTTTTTGCAAATTTGCTGCGTATAACTTGAAAACGAAGGCATTTATCGAGAAATAGTTTTAGGCTGGTAAAACCTTACATTAAAATCATGTATCACATTAATATCTTCCATTTTTTTTTTTGAAGTGAAAACTTTTTTGGCGCGTTGTGCCGGACACTTTTATGATAAACTTTTGCATGGAGAAAAAAATAGCTGACTCGTAATCAAAAATCGTCACGAGACGCTAAGCATATATATATATATATATATATATATATATGAGAGAAAGACATGGAGTGAGAGTTTATAAATATATTCATATAATATATAGAGAATGAGATATGGGAGAAAAAACATCGATGACGGGAAGTGTCGAACTCAAAGCCCAGATTAAAAACCTGAAAATAGCATGTTCTGCAAAGATGTTAAATTAAGTGCGATAGTGGCCTGCCCCCTACCGACTAAACATCTTCTCACCGCTCTCCGCCACCCGAGACCGGGCCCGCAATTAAGCAGTCTCTGTCTTGTGGGGTGCCTTTGGATTCAGGAAATCCGGAGTCCCAGTGCCTCATCATCGCCACCCATCCGCGCAAGCACGGACGAGTGATGACCTCAGCAGAGAGCTCTCCATCATTCCATCCCCCTCCGGTCTTGGTCTTCACCACAACCATGGTGAACTTTCTCTCAAATGTCTCAGTCCTGATTTCTTGCCCACTCAAATGGAGAGTACCCGAGGGCACTCTCCACCGGTTCGGTTGGAAGTGCCTTCGGGATACACCGGTTCTACTCCTATTTTTTTTTTAGAGGCCCAACCGCCTATCCTTGTTTAATTGTTAATTGCTAACCACCTTCCTGTAGAATTTAACATGAAAGGCACTAATTCTTCTGGTGTTAAATTCATGAGACCGGCTGTCCTCCTATGGTTTCCCCCCGCTGGGCATTCAAATAGTGTATGCTCAGGAGTGTCAAGTGCTTGGCAGAAAGCACAATCTAATTTTATCCTCTTGCATAGGTACCAAAGGTACCATGTCCAGTAAATATCTGGGTCGAATAATGATTCACCTCATCATGCTTTCTATTACATCACGCATCTAAATTGTTTTAATCCATAACGCTTTAGCTACCTCTCTCCTTCTTTCCCGCCACGTCGTCTGAGCTCTGCACGCGCCTCATCCCGATCCCTGCCACCGTACCGGTCTCTTCTCTTCCCGATCAGCAAGTCAATCGGTGAAATCGATGACAAAACACACAAGGCCTCATAAGACACGGTACGGTATGCAGAGACCGCGCATAACAAGGTGCCTTTGTGAACCTTCTGAATCCTTTTAAGGTTCCGTTTCTTCTCAACCGCTCCACACAAACTGGTGCAGCCAGTTTAGTGTAGAGCACCGAGATTATTAGATTTCTCTTGGAGGCGCGTGGGGCAGCCTGCGAAGTCATTAGGAAACGAAGCGACTTAAGCGTGCCCTCAGCCTTCTCACAAGTGGTCTTAAAGTGCTCGCTAAAACTACAGTGACAATCAATTATAAAAGACAAATACGAGTGTTTTACTGTGTTTTTCGCAACCAATTGATTTATACCAATACTGAGATTGATCTGCTCAATTCTCCTCCTGCCAGTCAGGGTTAAACTTACATTTATTTATTACTAGCTTCAGCCCACGACTCCTCATCTAGGTGTCGACCAAATCTAATGCTAAATTACCCCGCTTCTCCACCTAAGCTTCATTTCTGCCACCAACCACAATTGCTAGGTCGTCAGCAAAAGCTAATGTCTCTGTATTATCTGGTAATCTCAGCCTTAATACTTCATCGTAAACTGTGACCCAGAGCAGCGGGCTCAGCACCGAACCTTAAAGAACAACCCGACTAATCCTGAAACCGACCCGCTTACTCTGCGTGTCCGCATGTAACCATTTATCCTTAAAGTATTCGTTGATCTAACAACAAAGATAATCACTAATGCCCCTTTCCTGCATTGCTGGTAGATAACCTGTCATCTAACTGAGCCAAAAGCATTCTTTACATCTAATAAAATAATCAGTGGTACGTCTCTGGTCCGCCAAGTCCCACGTCTCAGTTTCTTCGCGCAAGCAATAACCTTTTTGATCGCCTGCATAGTAGTTTTAGTTAATGGCCATTTTTCAAGTAACAACTACTCCAGTAAAAAATACTCCTTTTTAAAAATTACAAAAAAACAGTTATGTTCATTTTGATGAGCTGAGAAAACAATGCGTACAATAATGAAAAGAAAAGAATTATAATCTCACGGCAGAGTAGATATTTGTAGAACCAAAACGTAATTGAACATTTCACGCTAGTACGTGGAAAAAACCACATAGAATTTGCATTGTCTTAAGAGTAATAGTCCACAATAGAACTTATGTGGGGATTATGTTACTATGGATCATACAAATACTCTTTCCTTAGTGTTCCTTTAATACTACTTGAACACTACTTCATCGAGATATCGATACGAGTAAGTAGCATGTTCATTATTAAACGGATTATCGAAACCACGTACCAGTATTTTTTTTTTAGTTAAATTTTTTAAATAAGAGTCTACAGAAACAACTACTATTTGAAAAACGGCCGATTAATAAAGTAGTCGTAAAACACCAAAACGGGAGAGATCAATGATAAAAGATGGAAAGAATAGAATTTATTTTCATAATTTCCCATGGGGTTAATTATGTTAGGTTCCAAAGTAAATATAAAAAAAAAATTAGTATTGTTATTTAGTGCTTAAACTTTTTTTGAAAACAGATTTTAGTAATTGAAGAAACTTTTATAGGTCAAAAGAAGAGTGACTGGGGATATAAAAGAAACTCTGTCGCAGAAGTGCGTCAGAAGGCCGGAATTCCGGTTTTAGTTAACTACGAAAATTTACCCCAAAACCCAGTTTTTTTCTTCTATCTCCGGTTCCCGCAAATCGATACGTTTGAAAAACAATAGGGTTCTATTTCTATAAGGTTTACATCATCCTACCAAGTTTCATCAAAATCAGTTAAAAATTGCGCCCAGTATAATAAAAACAGTTTTTTCGCAGTAAGTGCGTTAGAAGGGCGGATTTCCGGCTTTAGTTAAGAAAGAAAGGATGTAAAGGATGTTGTCAAATATAATAATTTTTGAAAATAATGTTGTTTTCGGTGTTTAGCTGGCTTTCGGTGTTTTTTTTTTTAATTTTTTTATTTCATGTTTTGTTCGTATATGTGTTCTTTTACAATACTGCCAGGTACTGTGTATTGTTCTAATCTTCTTCATCATTTTCTCATAGTTGTTGAGTTGTGATTGCATCAATTGGTTAACATTTTTACTTGTTAACAATTGATAGTGTTACCCATAATCTGAGTAGTTGGTTTTGGAGCCTTGGTCACAAAAAATAAAAGGTTCAAATTGACCCAAGACGATTAATACTACAAAGCTGATTTTTTGGACACCAACACCTTTCCTTCGTACTAAATCACATTTTATCCAGTTACTTTGAATATTAATAATTCGCTTCGTAATAACGCTAAAATAAAGGTTTATAGCAGAGTTCCAAAGAATTTTAAAATCGATACTGCACCAGTATTGTGCTCACGTACGTTTGTATGCGTGTATAAGATTTTATTCGTTCACCCTATCGGACGAAAAATCTTAACCGATTTCGACGAAACCCGGTGAGGTGATGTAAACCTCATAGTGGATTGTTCCCCTATAATTCTAGTTTTTATACATTTAGTTTTTATAGGGAATTTAAAAATAAAAACAATCTTATACGTAAATAACAAATGATTTCCAAATTCTTTGGAAATCCGCTAAAAACCCTCTTTTTTAACGTTATTGTGAAGCGAATTATTAATATATTCAAATTAATTGGTAAAGATTTAAGGCCATTACTTTAATAATAACAGAAATGAAATTCATGAAATTTTAATTAAATTTTTAAATTAAACTGAATAATTTTTTTGTTTAATCTTTAATTTAAAATAAATAAAAATCATTAATTAAAAAAAAAGAAAAATTTCAAGCAAAAATTTACACCGTTTGTGTTTTATATTTATTCAATTATATTTTGTATAGGTGGTGGTAATATTTCATGAAAACGTGATGATTTTCATCAATATTATCAAAACCAGAGTTATAATTTTAATTAAACTAAAAGCGTTGTAATCTTTGATGAGCTCAAACAGAAAGTATATAAAATTATTACTTCGTTCAAATGGCACTAATTTTTAAAACAAATTATCTTAGAATACATATATCTAGTTCTAAAATCCGTACATCTTTAGCGGTTATAAACTATCAAAGTTAGACTTTATCTCGGCCCTATTTATATTTAAGAAATTAATTGTCTTTCAGATAATGAAAATTAAACTAATTTCAAAATAACTTTAAAAATCTCAAAAAGTAAATTACTGAATGCGTAAAAAAACAAAACTATTTTAATAGAGTTTCTGGAAGACATTTTTTTAAGGAAGAAGGAAGAAATTCCTAATTTGGCTAGGAAAGTTTTTTGGTCTTTAAAAGGGTACTATTCACCAAATGAACAGATTTCAATATTCTTTTTTTAATTTTGTTCATTTCTCTGATAGTTTAATAAATCTTTCCTACGTTTATTGAGCAGAAATCTTTTTGAATCCAAAGAATATTTTATCTACGTAATATAATTTGAAAATCCAATTATTTTTCTATCATGATTGCTTATTATTTCGTTCCAAAAAAATTAATAGAAAATTTAAGTTAAAAAAAAAAAACAAAACCTAATTACAAAAAGCTTAACTCACATTTAATAGTCTTAGCTCTTTCTGATGTTTTTAAAATTTCTTTTACTTCATTTTTATCAAAATATAATAAAATAAAAAGTCTGGCAAAGTACTGCATGACTTTCCCTGCTACCCCGGTCAAGTCATACAATACCTCGCACAGTTTTTATTTCATTATATTACTAATGTAGTTATTTTTATGTAATGAGAATAACTCCATCTACGAATCATGAGACCTTGTCGATGGTGAGGGGGCTTGCGTGCTCAATGATACAGAGTAGCTGGACCGAAGGTGCAACCATACCGGAGAGGTATCTGTTGAGAGTCAGACTAAGGAAAGAGAGCAGCAATTCTTTCAGTAGTTGTTAAGGGCGTAGGTCAGGAGGACTTAAACAGCCATAGCAACATCACTCAATATTTTGAGTACTGCGCAGTTGAAAGCAATGGAAAACTACAGCTGTATTTTTTCCAAGAAAATGTGGCTCTGCATTTTTAAAAACAAAGAGGGAGGCACCTTCCTTGGTAAAAAATTTCGGAGGTAAATTAGTTCCCGTTCGGATCTCCGGGTGGGGACTACTAAGGAAGAGGTCACCAGAAAATTAAAAAATAACATTCTACGAGTCGGAGCGTGGAATGTTAGAAGTCTAAAAAAGTTTGGTAGGTTAGAAAATTTAAAGAGGGAAATGGATAGGTTGAATTTAGATGTAGTAGGAATTAGCGAGATTCGATGGGAAGAGGAAAACGACTTTTGGTCAGGAGATTTTAGAATAATTAACTCAGCAGCAAATAAAGGACAGGCAGGAGTAGGTTTCGTAATGAACAGGAAGATTGGGGATGAGAGTAGAGATTTTAAACAGCTTAGCGATAGAGCGATTGTAATAAAGATAAAATCAAAACCCAAGTCGACAACAATTGTTAACGTTTATATGCCTACAAACTGTCCATGATGATGATTATGAGGTGGAGTGTGTAGATAAAGGAGATGAAAATTTAATAATAATTGCAGATTGGAATGCAAGCATCAGAAAAGGCAAGGAAGGAAATATTGTGGGTGAATACGGGCTGGGCAAAAGGAATGAAAGA
>JAAAKQ030241894.1:0-11090 GCA_010016005.3 Zanna intricata | reverse complement strand
TTAATATTTCTGATTTTGAGCTTTCCTTTGCTCTCCTTGAGGGCAACCTGCAGATCTTTCCTTATCTGACCGCTGGTCGCAGTGGAGCCCTCTGTGCGGTTGAAAAAAACCACCTCCGGCTTGCGGGCCGCACTGACCTCCCGCACACGCTTCACCAAATCTGCGTACCGCTTTAGTGGCCGCTGTGGCGGAGCGGATCGCTCAACAGTCCTCACAATTGGTCGTTCAATTGGCCGTTCGACGATCTTATCCTCCTGCGGCTTGGAGGCCAAGTTCTCGTATTCCTTTGCTAGAACCACAAAAGCTTCCTGAAGAAACCTTAAACGGGGCAACACCCTACCCCTAGTATTACTGCTAACATTACGCGGATTATCCACGTAGTTGTAACAGGCTCTCAAATTCGGCCTTCACCTCAAGGGCCAACGGAACTGAGCTGCCTGGCTTACCTTGATTCTTGTAAAACTCCTCGATCGTGGGACTGCTTTTTGGACTTCCCACAGCCTGGGTGGAAGTCCCTAACCCATCAGCGGAAACTTCATCTTCCGAAAGTGGGGAGTCCGTAAAGCCCGGACCCCTCCGCCGACCTGTCCTCCTACCCACAGGTAGATTCTCACTAGCTGCAATAGTGAAGTGGCCGGACCTGCCCTAGCCAACTACCAACTAATACTCGCTGTATTCCTCCTACTATACTTAATTGGGCGAACCCACAATTGCGACAACTATCCGCAGCGAGCTACGGGCAGCCGGGAACCTTCTGTATTCCCCTGTCGCTCTCTGCACCTTTTCGCCGCTACTGAATCGAGTACTTGTTGATCGAGACCAACACGCAATCACTGATCACAGCCCTCGCTCCGAGGAGCGCAAGCAGGACTAAAGGAAATTAAAAAGCTCCCTTTGCTTGTCACAGTGACTTACAACCAGCAGTCGTTGCCACTCTCTTCGCCAACGATAAGGCAGGTGCTCGGACAAATTTAACGCCAAATACCCTGGTATAAATCCGTGAAAAACGGTTATGATGAGTCAAACCAGTTGGCGTAAAAGTGTGTATACACAAGCCATTGAAGTTTGCGATTTCCGTACACTGAAATTCTCACCTCTTTTTTTACTTCCTAGTGCAAACTACAAGGACGTATCGCGAAAAATTTCGGTTTTTCATATTTAAATGAAAATATTCATTTTGACCATTCCTGAATCCATTTTGACTAGTTTCGGCGTGAATTCTGTACGTTCGTACGTATCTCGCATTATTCAAAAACGAATGTTGAAATTCTGGATTTAGGACTGTTGTAAAATCTAGTTATGCATTTCCCTTTTGATTACAATCGACTGAACCAAAAGCTGATATGAAATTTGCTGATATTCAACAAAATTTTTGGATAATTCAGCTTATCACGGATAATGAAAGAAAGAATATTGTTATTCACACTACATATTTCAGCAAATTCCCATATTTTTATTTGTCTGTTATTGCAAATAAAGTCATTAAGATATTAAATCATAATTTTCCAAAGCTTCAGTCAAAACTTCCACCGGTCTTCCTCAACGATGGTGGTGGTTCGGGTGGAGCTGTGTCGGTTCCATCTGACAAGTGTTACCAACACTGTTCCACTCGATTTAAATGTTTAATTTACTTACAAACACTTGCATAGCTAATACACTTTTTACCGTACTTCTTGAATATCCGCGATTGAATTTTTCTCGGTTTTACACCTTCATAAAAAAAGTTTTTATCACCTCTGTTATTGTTTATCACAACTTCCTACTTTTGTCTTTGTATTATTTAGATATGTACGTATAATAATAGGTAATTTTGAACAATATAGGTTTATTTTGAATAATATATAGTAAGAAAATTTAATTCAGATGTACTATACGAAAAATTAGACACATAGTCATTTAGTATCAGATTTCTGGCGAATTCAAATAAATATGCGCATGTGAAAAAAAAGATAAAATATTTTTTCTACTTATATCTTATTATAATGTATTATAACTAATGCATGAAATTATTTTTCATGGTTATAACATTCATTGACCTTAATTTATCCAACAACTAATCGATTTTATGTCTAAGAAACGACGTTATACAGTTTTAGAAAGAATGGGAGATGCTAGTGTATATAATATATATATGCATCCCCGACGCGGTTTCGCTAGCTAATTATTTAGAATAGCTCAATTTACAGTTACTTGTATTTTACTTTGCAGTCAATTTTTCTTTATTTTATGTTTTTAATCAAATAATAAGGGACATGTGCAACCAGTCGCATCGTACATACAGTAACAGAGGCAGAGGTAATGTCGGTACTGGTTGAGCCACCGTAGTATCTGTTAAAAAATCGAAATTTAAAATCACCGGAAAATTATATGTAGATATTTATCTAAAGAGTATTTGCAAGCCCAAATCTAGTGAATATCTTGTTTATCAATAGTTAGAAATGGGGAAAATTTATTTTCATTATTCAAAATTTTTGTACGTTTCTTCACCCCATTCAAAGTTGAATTTCGAAAAATCTAGAAATTGGTTTTATAGATCTTCACATGAAATTAGACGAACCAAAAACCAAGTTGATATCTTCATTTGCT
The DNA here is from genome assembly GCA_010016005.3 of Zanna intricata. Lineage (NCBI taxonomy): Eukaryota > Metazoa > Arthropoda > Insecta > Hemiptera > Fulgoridae > Zanna > Zanna intricata. Next base: position 8,504 of record JAAAKQ030241894.1, on the reverse strand, counting down.
ACGGAGAAATTCAAAAAATAGTATATTCAAATATATTACTGTTACTCTATTTTAACTTGGCACTTCAAAAAATCCTTTCTTTGTGTGTGTGTATGTGCGTGCGTTCGCGCTCACATGCGCGTCAAAACACAGACACACACACATAAACACCGTAATAACATTTACATAAATTTTCATCAATTATCTTCAGTAGTTTTTGCTAGGAGCTGATTATGAATCAGTAACGACATGTTGCCGGCTCCGTGGTGCCAGTGGTAGCGACTCGGCCTTCCATCCGGAGATCCCGGGTTCGAATCCCGGTCAGACATGGCATTTTTCACACATGCTACAAACCATTCATCTCATCTTCTGAAGGTATACCTAACGGTGGTTCCAGAAGTAAAAAAAAAAAAAAGACATGTTATTTTATATACATATATTCTCATTATTTTATATCTCTTAAATTTTAATTAATATTAAGTCTATAAGATTTTTATAAATTTTTTTTTTTGTTTATTTATTATCTGTAAAAATTTTTAAATGTAAATATTCAACTCTTGCTCATAAACTTGTTTATATCTTTAAATACACTTTAATTTTATTTTTCATTTTTTTTAAGCATACATTACGTATATTTTTAAGCCTGTGTTGTGAAATTCTAATGATAGAGAAATAAATAATTTCACCGTGAAATTTTAGTAATCTGTCACCGTTTATGTAAATGAACGAGAGAATATTATTATCAATAACTGTGTAACAGATTAAAAATAAAGAAATACTATTATTTTCTTCTTTTTTTTTTTTTAATCATTATCAATTATTGTAAAAAAATTTATAAAAATATAATTTTTCATGCTAGTTCTTTTAATTAACAATTCAAAAATCCTTTCTTTTATTTATAGACTATAAAATAAGACTAAAAACTCAAAAAAAAAGATTTTGCTAATAGTAATCTACATGTTTTATTTTGACAATATTTTACAAACGTGTCTAAGTTATATTTCAGAGTCTTATTTAACCTTAAGAATATTGTTGATCAGATTTTATCTTTATGTTTTTATTTTATTTTTCTGTATTTTTATTTTAATTTTGATCTTAATTAAATAACATCGTATATGGTAATTTATGTTTCTTTAATGTGATAATAATCACACTATCATCATTTAATTAAATTAATCTTTGCATCACTAAGTCAATTATTGATTGTATCATTTAATTGATAGAATCTTCTAAACGTTTTATGTTACAGTTTTTATACGTAGTAACCCTGTACATATCTTATCGACCTATATAGCTTTTCATTTATTATTTTTTTGATTGTTTGATTTCTTGTATTATTTGGATAAATAATTTTTACTTGTAAAATAATTATGTTTGTAACGATAAGTAAACAACTTTTTTAAATTATTATTTATACAAAGTTATAAAATGAATATGAAGAATATATCAATTGAAAAATAATTTTCAACTAATAAAAATACAATTATTTATGACATTTTGACAAAACGTTATTTATTTATTACAACAATTTTTAATTATAATACCATTCTACCAATTGTAAACATAATTATGAATATTGTATACGTGCGCTTAAATACTGGATTTTTTTTTTTTTTTTTTTTTTTTTAGAAGCTAACATTTTCATACGGTGGCAACATTGCACTATAAATTAGATGTGGCATCTTCTTTATATCCAATTGAATTTAAATAATTGAATGAAGACGCTACAAACGTTTGACCGTTTTCGAACCTACGTAAGTAATATCATTTATGTTTGTTTCTCTAATTTCTCAACAATTTTATTACAAATTATTATTTTTATCGACATAGAAACATTAATTGTGATAACGTACCTCATATTAGTTATTATTTAAAATTGAAAAGATAAATTATTTTAATTTTTTAGAATTTATGTTACATTTCTTACGCGGAGAAATTTTTCAATTTCATATTAGTATTTCCGTTTATAATTTATGAAGCAAGCGGAATATATTTTAACAATTCGGTTTAACAGTAGAAAATGTCATCATTTAGTAACACCTAGTAGTATTTATAACACTTTATTATTATTAAATAAGTTTCTATTTTACGAGTATGTTCACATATGATAATTAAACACTGTATTGAAATTAGTTTTTAGTTTTATTATTACTATTTTATGCATATTTTACTTTACAATACATCGGTTTGAATCATTCTTCTCCTTTAAGTATATTATTATTTATTATTACTTTGCAATTTACAGAAGTATAGAATTGATAAAATAGTCATTGGTTGTATTAAACTGACTTTAGGCTTATTGTTAGTTTTACGAAATCAATAATTGATTTTTTTTATACATACTGTACATTTATCTATGTAGATTAACCCTGGTTATAATTATTTTTTTTTTCCTATTATAAACTAATTTGTTTCGCCAAAACTATGAATAATTCCGCAATTAATAATAAAAATAATCAATACAAAACTTTATCTAATAGACTGACCCATTTTATTACTTCAAACGAAATTTAATGCCTTGTAATTTATTTTTAATTAAGTAATATTTTAAACAGTATTTAAGTGTTGAGTCTTATTATGTTTTTTTTTAACATTGGGAATGAATATATATTCTTTCCCGAATCTTTTAAAAGCTTCAAATAATTTATTGAACAACATAAAGAAATAATGACTTTCTAAAGTATTACCATTACCTAAGCCAAATTTTAGATATGGATAACAATATTTATTCTACTAAGTATAAAATAAATAATTTCTTTAAAAAAATGTCGGATAATTATCCGAAAAAATATAAAGATTTGATAAATTCGTTCTTAAAAATTAATCAATTATCCATTTTTATAAGAAATAATTAAAATTTAATTTTGTATTTTCTTATAATTTATATTCTAATTTCTCTAATAAACGTATGCTGATGTAAAATTTATTAAAATGATAGGATTTTGTATATATATATATATATAACGTCTATATTAATGGTATTACAAGATTAAATACCATTTCAAGACGTTTACTTTCAGTAAACGTGTATTAACAATAAACCTGTTTAAAACAGTATTAACAGACAAAAATAAATAAAATATGCAAAATTAAGAAATTACCAATTACAAAAATAATCTATAGTCGCAATAAAGATTTCAAAAACAAAAATAAAGATTTTAAAAACAAATAAATCTACTTATTGAAAAAATAATAAATTACTTCTGTTCTAATAGGAATAATAATATGATTTCTAGTTATATTATTCCCAGTAAATTTTTATAAAAGGTTCGCAGTGACAAAATAGTACTCTTAAATTTTGTAAAATCGTAATTCTCCCATATTCATTTAGTTTTTTGGAAAATGTGTTTTTTGTTTTGTTTTTTCCTCTGAGCCGATATTAGATATTTTTTCAAAGACTTAAGAGATTACTCTTTATATCAGTAATCAGACTATTCATGATTATTAAATTATACTTCACATAGTTTTAATTTTATTTTTGTTTTTAATACAGAAGACGTCGGAAAAAATCACCTTAATAAAGAAAATATTTTTACCGCTATTTTTATTTTTCAGGAAAATTATGTTATAAATTTAGGTTTTAAGAAATTATGATTTTCCTCTGTTTATATGTTTCTGATATTAGATTGGTGATGTTAAAAGTTAGAAATGAATTTAAATACAAATAATTCAAAGTGTTATTAATTTTATCGTATAAAAATCATATAGAGCTTATTAAATTACTTTTCATCCTTTTTTTCTTTTTTTGTTTCTAAAATATAAAAATTTACTGTGATATAATTTTTTTAGTTAAATTATCATACACTCGAGAACAGCTTATTTTAAGATTGGTTCGAAACTCCAACGTAAAAATTAGCTCAAATAGCTTTCTACACGAAAGAAAAGCTGTCATGCAGAAAAATTTAACGAGGTATAATTTTTCAAAGTATCTGTAAATTTTCTCTCTTTTTAAAATAGTATTATTACAAACAGTTAAAAATGAAGAGATTTCCTATTATGAGAGTTGTGGAAGATTGAATGAATACCATACAAAAGATTTCATATTAATTGTTGAAAAAATAAGCAAATGGATCTGCTTTAGCAATGATAATAAAAGTTAATATAAATAAAGTCTCTTTAAAAACAATCTACAGAAGCTATTTACAATTTTCAATAAGTTAAATTACATCTAACTTTAACGAAATTTTTTTGATTTGATAAAACAAACTACTTGCTTTTAATTTACAGAATTAAAACCCAAAATATAAATTTGCACAATAATGCAAAATAGGTCATTGTAACTGTATTTAAATAATTTTTTTTTTATTTTAATATGAATATTACTCCAGTTTTCTTAAAAATAAAAACTGCTCAAAAAATAATAGTACAAAAGTTACAAATAATTATATTTTTATTTATTAACTAAAATAAAAATAATTACAACAAATAACTATTTTTTAAGTCGGTCGCATCAAAACAAGTTAATCATAAGTTACTCAAAGTTAGTATCTCAACCGACGGCTAAGCGGCTAAAAGGGATTCTCACATGTAAAATGGGATCTCTAGAACATATAAGAGAGAGCATCACGATCATACCTCATCTTAAGTTCTCGAAGACATATACACTTGGTGATAATAAATGTACCTAAGCATTTATAAAATATTCTTATATCATATTTTTGTATATCTCATTTTATTGTGGTAAAACTATTATTACAAATTTTTTATTGTTTGAAGTAGGATTTGAATTATATAGATCATAGGTTTCTTTTTTATCTCTATTTTTTTATTTATTTTTTTTGTTTAACTTACGACTACGCGACTTGATAAAGAAAAAGGAAGACATAGATAAATGTCTGTTTCAACGTGTGGAAGACTCGGCTGTTATTGACAACCCATTAGTTAGACGTACGGTCATGTACCATATTAAGGGACTAGATGTAGATACCACTCAGAATGAGATTAAATAAGCATTTGCAAAAGTTACTGGTTAGGACATCTCCGTAAGAGTGATCGTTTTGAGACCAGCTTATGGGGATACACAGTGAGCTACTATACAAGTTACAGCTAGAGAGGCTGAATTATTAGACGGAAAAAACAGAATAAATATTAGTTAGCATCTTGTATATTGGAAATCAGAGTAAATGAACTTATATATTATAGATTCTGGGGTTCAGGCCAAAGAACTACTAATTGTGGAGACCAAACAGAATACAATTATGCTACAATTGTGGTGGACAAGGACATAAAATTGCGACTGTCGAGAGCCTAAGGCATACCTCCTAGATTGTGGGAAGATTGGACACCGGACCGGAGCCGGGATTGCATTTCACGTTGATCATGAAGATAATTCAATTGAATGGCAATAAACGAATGGATGATCCAGACACGATATTGTCTAGAATGCCGCTAATAATGTTGATGTGGATTTCTTACTCATCGTGAAACCGAATAGGAAAAGAATCTCATCAGTTTGCTGGTTATCGGATGAGGATGGAGACACTGCTATTCAATGTCTCAAATAAATGGGCGATTTGTGGAAGTTACTAAAGGTAAAGGATGGGTTGCTATCCCATTAAGTCAAAGTGTAATTATCAACTGTTACATTTCTCCTTATTGTGATATGGTGGTCTTTGAGAACTTGCTACAGCATTTTAATAAAAAATGGTCAGCCGTGGGACTGACCGACAGAAGTTAATATTTCTTTTAGCTGGCCTGGGGGTGTATTTTAATGCTGTAATAAAATTTAAACTTACTATAACGGAGATGCATGCGCAATGATAATTAATATTATTATAAAATTAAATATTAAATATTGTGATGATATAAATTGGGATAGGCATGTATTAAGATAATTAATAAATAAATGTACAATATTTAAACAAAAAAATACACAGTATTCTAAAAAAGCCCTCGTATCTCAAAATTTTTCCCGATCACCTGATCGGTTTAAAAGCCGATAAATTTAGAGTTTTCTGAAGAGAAAAATAAAAACAATAAAAAACACCAATAAAAAACATAGGTCACAGATAAGTAAAGAAAGTTGCTCTCATGTCGAAAAAAGGCTTGCACGCTCTCGAAGACGATGAAATTTTTATTTTCGGGTTCTCTCGACCCCCTAGAGTTTTGGAACGTTTTGTATGGAGTTTTTCACACTCTTCTGGATCAAACCTGTAATGAAATATCGATTTCAACCTCGGGGGAGTTTCAGGGGAACGGTAAGAGGGCCGAAAATGTTAAAAAAAAACAGGTTTTTTTTTTTAATTTTGGGCCCAAAGGGGGATGGGGACCGAATTTCCGTTCTCGACTCTTAGTTTTACGGGCTCTACAAAAAGTTTCCCCGCGACGTTTCGCTCAGATGTCTCCTTGTATTTGTCCAAAACGTTTGGTGGGCGTAATCCCCCCCCCGGGAAGAAATTTCAAGATTTCGGATTTTTCTGGTCGGTTTTTGCAAAAAAGCTCTCTTGACATTTTTCGCCCCGAGGCCTCCTTAGGGGTTATAATTAATGTCAATCAGTTACTCAGTGAATCAGTACCATACCATGACATGACGGCAAACCGAAGATTTTTCCCCGTTCAAAATCCACTGTCAGGCCCGCCAAAAGAAGTATTAACTTCAAAAAGTGTTTATACTAACTTTAGAATATTACTTGCAAAATTATAATATTTAAATTGCTTCATACAGGAGGTTGTTGGTTGGGAGCTTGTTTTATGCCCATTTATTTAATATTGCAAATTAGAAATTTTATTGTAAAATTAGAATTTATTACATAATATAAATATTTAAATTATAGTTTTGAAAATTTATATAAATATTAAATGTAGGTTAAATATTTATATGGAGTTTAGAGGTAAGTAGTCAAGAAAAAAAATAATAAAGGAACAATTGTTTAAGGAAGAAAAGTAGAGATAGAGATGACATAAATATTTCCACAGAGACTAAACAACCATAATATAGTCCTTTCATTAATATTCTAGTCATTCAGGGAATAGAGAGCAACATGTACTGGTGCGAGTAGTCAGCTGCTAAGGGTGTCGAGCCGTTCGGTTTTTTTTGTTATTTTTTTTATGATTATCATAAAATTTCGTTAAAATTTATATGGAACTACTGCGAAAATCTAATTTTTTAATTAAAGAAAAAAAATCTCAAAAAATTGTTTAAATCGGTTTACTGATGTCGGAGATATTGTGTAACAGTCAAATTGAGAATCTCTCCTTTCTTGAAGTTGGTTAAAAATAAGTTTAGTTCAGAATTTCAAAAAATTTACAAGTTTTTTTTTTAAATTTAATTTGCTGCATTTTTCAGCGAGAAAAACTTAAAATTGTATTTGTCATTAAAAACACTCCAATTTCAAATAGCAAAATTCATCGAAAAAACAATAAAAAAGGAGACTTTTTCATTAACTTTAAAAAAATTAGTAACATTTTCTCGTAAAATTAAAAGTTAAAAACTGAACCGTAGTCAGTTTCTTCAAAATACGGAAGATATTACATATTTTTAGCCACTTATAAAATGTCTTTCCTGACTCATAAAAATATAAAATTTACTTAAGTTAATCATACTTTAGTTATATAAGGACTGTTAATTTTTAAAACGTTGTAAATATATCCCTTTATTAAAATTATCAAAAAATTTTGAGCTTATTTTGTAATTTTCACAGAACTTTTTAAAATACGCCAATATATATGTATATATATATATATATATATATATACATACTCGTATTACTTTTCCACGAAACGTATAACATTTTAAGAAATGTAATTATCCTTGAAAATGTATATACGTATAAATTTATTTTAATTTATATTTAGTTTAAAAGTAACTGTTATTAATAAATTCTAAATATACAGTAAAAATAATATATATAATTTTTTTTTCAAAGGACAAACAACACTAAGACGTTATTAACGCCCGGATTAAATACCAATTGTAATTTTTTTTATATATTTAAAACAAAAAATTAAATTAAATTTAAAATTTACAACTAATATCACAAAAAGATAAAATTAAAATGTTATAAACCAAAACTAGGTTAAAATTAAAAATGTTAATTAAAACTTAAAGCTAACATCACTCGTAAAATATTATCTAAAACATAAAACGAATACATGGTAAAACTTACAACCTATATCACAGATAAAGTTCAAAATGAAAAATAAAACTAATTTAAAAATGTTAAAAATAAACTAAAACTAAATTAAAAATGTTAAACTGCCCTGAGGTAGATAATCCCCACGTCCGAAACATTCCATCTACGGTCCACGACCAGGGTGGTAACAGCTGTACAAACGTACAATACTATAGCTGGCTAACGGGGCTCCGAGTTTTGTTCCTCGGCTGAGTTTCTTCTGTGACCTATTTACACCTGCAGGTCATATGCTGGATTGGGATTTTGGATACCAGATCTGTCTACAACATAAGATTTTGGATATGGATAATATTGCCTTTAGAGCTGGCGATGTGGCGGCGTGGGTCGATGTTATTGCAGGTGTGACGGAGGCCCCTCCACTGTCCGCATGCCCCCTGCGATGGCAAGCATGTA
>JAAAKQ030241872.1:0-11091 GCA_010016005.3 Zanna intricata | reverse complement strand
GTGTTCTTTGGTGGTTGGGTTTCAATTAACCACACTTCTCAGGAGCGGTCAACCTGAGATTGTACAAGACTACACTTTATTCACATTCATACAAATCATCCTCATTCATCCTCTGAAGTAGTACCTTATGGTAGTTCGGGAGGCTAAACAGATAAGAGAAAATATAATGTCCTTGCAGGTAAGTGATGAGGATTTCATTCTCACAATCAAAATGTACCAGGTTCAAGTCTCTGTGTTTGTTTTAAAATTTTTTTTACAATCTATTAAAATGTAAATTAATGCATGTAGACTGGACACATTCAAAGGTATCCACAAAATTTAAATTAAATATACTTTGTAAAAACGACAAACTCTGCTTACTTGAAAACTATGTGAATTAATAAATACAACACATTTCAAGTATATTATTTGACAGCTTGTAAACTACAATTTTCTTAGTATATACCAATATTTCTTAGTTTACATAATCATAATCAATAACACCAAGAAAGGAGCTGGATTATTGTTATTATATTTTTTGGAAGTGTATGTACATGTATGTGGAAAAAAAATTATAACTGACCTATAATTTGATAACAATTTAAATATGTGAATTTTATATACTTTTTGTTCATGCTTTAAAATCTGAAAACTTTTTGAAACTAATAAGGGCAGACAGTCAGCTTGCAGTGTTGTTTATTGGTGCAGGCAATGTTTATTATTACAGTGTTGTTTATTGGTGCAGGCAATGTTTATTACTACAGTGTTAATTTCAACTTTCTCAATTGAAAGTTCAACTTTCTCAATTTTGAGTAAATGTCATTTAAAAATGTTTAAGTGGTTCATGTCATATTTGTATTTCTATAATAATAGCAGTGACAGCAATCAAGTGGTGACCATTCCATTGTTACAATTAAAAGATATCAGGATTGAGTGTCCATGTCTGTGTTTTTTTTTGTAACTTTTTTTATATACGTTTACGCAAATGATTTTTTATTATATAGTATTTATAAGAATTTAGAAAAAACTATACAAATTTAATGTTTTCTGATTATTATTTTATTTGATTATAACAACAGTAAACCTAACAATCACATTTTTTTTTTAACTAAAAAAACATTAAAATAAGTATATATATATATATATTTTAATTTTTAGGTTCTATGTTACAATCTGAAAATACTTTTGTTCATTTATTTTTTTATAATTTTCATCCTATTTATTTAATTTTTTCAAATTTTATAAAACATAATTTTTTTTGTTTTCTATTTGTTAATCCTTCATTTCCTATTCCCACAAGATCATACAGATGTCTTGATTAATAATTTTGTTTTTAGGGCAGTGAAATTTGGTTAAACTTAAATAAATGTAAATATAATAATAACCAACTTTTTAAGTATTTGGAAATGTGTTTCCAGAAGATCTTTTTAGAACTTTTATTTAGCAGCTTTAGTGATTTCTGTAAATGAATATGTATTTTAGACAATGCAAAGGATTAGTGCTCGCCTTTTCTATGTGAAATTTTGAAATTTACTATCAAGTTACATAAATTCTTATAATGCAACTGATTCCTTAATACTATCCTCTCACCTCCAATTTGTTTTTCTTCAGGTTTTAATATTTTTTCAATTGTTTCTCTCCTATATAGAACAGAAAAATGTATTTTGATGATTATATCAGTTTTAATTATAAATTAATGAAACAGTATTGTATCAGTTCATTTTGTACATATTTTCTTTTTTATTGCCTATTTGGTTTGTGTATTTCTCCCTGATTGCAATAAAGAATACACAGTGATATTAATACCATAACTGCTATGTAATATAAATGCTTCTCTTTTTTATATTCTCTGTGCAGAGTAGCACTGTGGTACAATATATGAGCTGAAAATTTGTCAGTTACCACTGTGCCTGTATCGTGTACTAGTCATTATACTCTCTTTTTCTGTTTAGTCTCCAGAACCATCATAAGGTATTATTTCAGAGGATGATATATATGATTGTGAATGAAGTGTAGTCTTGTACATAGTCTCAGGTTAACCACTTCTGAGAATTGTGGTTAATTAAACCCTACCACCAAGGAACACTGGTTTCCATGGTCTAGTATTCAAATCCATATAAAAGTAAACTACCTTTATTAGGCTTTGAACCTTAGAAGTTTTGACTTTGAAATCAGCTAATTTACGATGAAGAATTAATACTAGACTCTAGTATTAATTCTAGACTCTCTAGTAGCCCAATGGGCCACTAGACATTGTACTGTACTAGTCTGTTATGCTGTTAAAGTGTCATGTTATTAGTAATTGGATGATGCTATCTGGTTAGATAGAACAACAAACCCTGCTCACCTGTCCTGCCTAAATTAGTCAACAGTTTGTTAACAAAGACAAAGGCAAACCTTCAGCTCACTTAGTGTACATGACTATATAGCGAGAAAAGATTTCACACATTTAGGTAAATTTAAAATGAGTTTTTAATTTCAGAATGCTAGTAAAAAATCTAATAAAATCTGGACAATGAAATTACAGCTGAGAATTTTAATTATAAGAGGTTCTAATCAGTATCAAATGAAATCACCTACTTTCCTAACAATAAATACCTCTTAATTTTGATGAACATTAATGTACTATTTTTCATTAAAACATTAAAATATCTAATTTTTTTTTTACATTTAATTATGTGTTATTTAAGAGCTGGATGATAGACAACTTAGATATAGAAATTATCAAATACTTTTAAGAATGAAACAATGTAACTTTATTATGAGGTGTGGCTAGAAAATGACAGGACTGATTTTTTGTAAGATAAATAGCATGAGCCTCAATGTCAAATGCCACATTTTCAAGTCGCCTGATGTCCTCCTTTACATTCCAGCCAATGTAACAAATACAGCCTGCTCACTAGGCCACAGCCTTCGCTTGTGTCGCATCATGTACCTGCTGCTCATGAGAAAAATGGTAGTTGTTTTATTAGAGCAATGTGTTAATGTGAAATTTTTAGTGAAACTTGGCAAGTCTGCAACAGAGACCTATTCTCTCTTACAGCAAGTGTACGATGATGAATGTATGGCATGCATATGAGTTTTTGAGGGGCATAAACGGTTCAAAGAAGGACAAGAAGAAATCAAAGAGGATCCACATCCAGGACATCCTTCCACTTCAAAAACAGATGAAAACATTGAAAAAATAGGCAATCTCATCCATCCTGAAGGTTCAAAGAGTGAACAAGGAATATTATGTTAAGATTCTAACTACTCTCCGTGAGTGTGTAAGAAGAAAGCAACCTGAGTTGTGGAAGAGCAAATCATCATGGATTCTTCATCAGGACAACGCTCCAGCCTGCACTGCACTGCACTGATTGTTAAGTCATTTTTGGCTAAGCATGGAATCCCTGTGCTGGAACATCCACCCTAGTCCCCAGACTTTAGCCCCATGTGACATTTTTATCTTCCCAGAAGTGAAGGTAGCACTGAAAGGAACTAGGTTTGAGAAAATTGAAGCTGTGAAAGAAAAAGTGATTGAGACCATGAACATGATTTCAGAAAATGGCCTGAAACACGTGTTTTGAACAATGGAAAATTCAAATGGAGCAGTGTAGGGATCATGCTGGGGAAGTATAATGAAGAAGATAATGTGAAAGTTGTTAAGGAAGAAAAATAAAAAATGTTAGGGCAAAATCCCATTATTTTCTAGTCACACCTTGTATAAATGATGATTTCAAGTATTTACTCATAGAAGTGACTCATCATCTAAGTGATTGTGTGCTGAATGGTTTATCTTGGATACACATAAAGCACAATAATACATTTTTAATTTTATAAATAAACATACAGACTCTACACATTGTGGTCAGATGTTGCATGCAATCCCTTAGTTAGAATTCTGAATATGATCCTTTATAATGTGTTTTTCTTTTTAATAGTAAAATGATATTTGAACAGATAAAATTACGGATGGATGTTGTGTATGTAAATGGCTCAAGTTATTGCTAATAGCTATCACAAATATGAATTAATATTTGTTGACTGTTATCATTGATAAAATAATTTTCTTGTAAAACTTTTATATTTTAGATTTAAATGAAGTATCCATTTTTTGAAAAGTGTAAATACTGAAATTTTAACCTTAGGAATCTCGTTTTAATTGCTAAGATATTATCAAATGGATTTTTGCATACTTTTCCATAAGATGCAGGTAGGAATAAATAAGTCAAATTTAAGCTTTTTAACAAATTAGATAATGAGAGGGAATAATGAAGAGATGATCAATGACGATTTTCACATTTAAATAATATGCATTTAATACCTCAGAAATACTTATTTTAAACTCTGATTTAAATGTTTTTAGCCCTTCAGGAGTATAAACTGTAAAATTAAGCAGATTTACCTTGAGTTTCATCTTTAAGGTGACTTAAAAGTGATTTCTGGAACATATGTTTAAGAATTTCACAAGTAGTATCTGTAATAAACATTGAATTAATATAGAAATATCTATGAAAATTAAATAATCTGTACTTATCCCCGGGGTATATCCAGCTCAAAATGAAAAGAGAGGGAAGCTTTCTGAATTTAACTTCTTTCTTGGTGGAAGGGTAGCCCAAGAGGGGAGGGTGTTGTGCAGTAGTACACAATAACAAAATGAAGAATAAAATATTTATATATAAAAAAAAAAACTAATTTTGTTACAACAATTTGCAAAGATTAGATGCAAATTGTCTAACTACAACTTCAACCAATTATTCATTGTTAGCGAAAACCATTGTTGGTGATTGCTTAACATAGCAAACTATTTAACCTGTTTTCAACAATGGTCAACCATGTTTTAATTTGACAATTGGAGCTAAATGAATGCTCACTAGTTAATGTTGGGCAGGGCTGTAAAACAATAATAGCAGGGCCTTTCTAAAAGTTAGGAAAAACAGTTTGCTCTTTCCATATTTTGAACCACAATTCCTTTTCTACTTCTGAATTGTAGACAGTTGCACAAGATGAAGTACTTTCATTCCTCCAATGAAACACTTCTCATTTTACTCAGATGGAAATCTATCAATCAAAATACAGGTGATATCTGCAGAAAATCTGAGTTCTAAAATAAAATTTGGATTTAATTTTATTTTTTATTAATCCATCCAAATTTTAATGTCTGAAATTTTGATGGCTTTTTAGTTGGACGATTGCTTCTATGCTCTAGTTGGCCAGCAACACAAGTAGTTGTTATTTCAACACTCAAATGCATTGCAGTAAGACCTACTTCTTTTAAAATGGCAATCATGACATTCTCCTCAAATTACTGATGAACTCATGGCATGTCAGAAATAGTCTGAATGTGCTGGTTGCCTTTGACTATGTGAGGTGTCTTTAACTGAAATGCATTTGCTATAGGTACCAGTATAGTGGAATACTTAGCAATTAATGCTACTGACACAATAAATGAACATCTGCTAGCATTTGATAAGCATTTTTTCTGTTGCTGCATTTCCTTCTTCAACTAAGGTCTCCAATACATTAACAATATCAATGAAATGATCCTTAAAAATACAGATGTTCTTGAGTTTCTCTGACCACTTTGTTTCACATAATTTAGGAATGGTAGCAATAAGCCTCTCCTATTCAAATGTCAACCTTACCTTCACGTGGTATCGCCTGCTATCACTAACAAGGAAATGGCAACCAAATGACCACCGGTATAAGTGTTCCCCCTCTATCAAGTGCCAACAGCCTCCTTGGAGGGTGGATGAGCAGATAGAGGGCTAGGGTTCCCTATTGTCCTAGAGCTGGGAAACCACCTCTATAAGCAGATGAACCTGCAATGGTCAACAGCATAGGATGCGGAAGGCAACAGGAAATCACCGCATTAAAGACCCCTTGAGGTATCCCTAGTCCGATTGGACTGATTCTTAACATGGAGGGTTAGAATACCCAAGAAGAAATATTCTGGAGTAATATGCCCACAATCAGATCTCCAGGTGGGTGCTTTTAAGAGGAAGCTCAGGACCGAGTGAAATGGAGGAAGTCCTGCTGATACCTGTCTGAAGACAGATACACAAGAGAGAGCAATAAGCTTGTATTGTAAAATGGACTTGTGAGAAAATGTGATTGTCTTCTTGATAGGTCCAACATAGTTTTGAATTTCTGAGATAACATTTTAAGTCATTCACAACAAGGTTAAGTTTGTGAAAAAAGCAATGGAAGTGGAAGAAATTTTTGTACTTTTGTCTCAAGATTGCCTACAAACCTCCTTCTTTCCCAGACATGATGGAACAACTGTCAAAGCTTAACAGTCCCTCAAGCTCTACAAAGCCTAAAAATTCTTTTTAGATTTCATTGGCTTTTAAATCAAAGAGATGTAATCCAATAGACAGCTGTTCTTTGCCAGAAATATCCATGGTTTTGTCAGATAAAATGCTGTAAATGCAAGCTTTTAATCCTTGTGGTAATGTGTTCTTTGATTGTAGGGCCAAATAAATCAGTTATTTCGTTTTGGATAATAGGTGGTGATTGGTATGGTGTATTTTTCAGTCCATGCTCAAAATGGTCTTTTAGTTTTGAATCACCTGCTCTGATAGGTCAATTTCTTAAGTCAATAAATATGCCTTCATCCAGATTTTGATTCTGAGAGGTAAGTTATGTGTGCTGGAAAAAATGATGCAGGAAACAATTGAATGCAGCACTTTTTTATTTTTTTACATTAATTTTTGTGAATACTGTGATGTTGGATGTCCGCTGAAATGCCTTCCATGAAAGATTCTGCAGATTCCATTGCAGTCTGATGACCCTGAGAATTGTGCTTTGCAGTAATCATACACATCCTTGTACTTAGAAAAAGGTTTGTTGCAAAAAGAACCCCAACCTTTAATCGTTCTGATTGATGGCAAAACAACACACAATATTTGCAGAAAGCACCTTAGAGTTGTCTTGAGTAAGCTAGTGAATATTCCTCCAGCCATTGGTGATTAAATTTTTTCTTGAGGTGTGTAGCATCTGCCATAGAATTGTGGTTATTCGAATCCAGACATTTTCCAACCAGTTTTTACTTAAAAACAAGCATAGTCTCGCCAGGCCGACAAATTTCTAATATCATCTTCATGACAAATTGTATCTTCAGTTTGACTTTCACTTTGTTGCACATTGGTTTGAACCATAGAAGAAAGCTCCACAATCACAGTGTCTGAACCAGAGGGCAGTTATAATTACTTGTCCTCATCCTGATCACTGTGCTGGAATTTTTATTTTATTTTAAATTCACTGCAACAAAAAATAAATTTAATTTGACCAAATGTTGGTGTGGACGCAGACTTGGTATCTCACTGCATTAGTGTAACAAGGAAGGATTTAACTGACATTTTAGTCAAAACCGACTTTTATATGTTTTATTTTTTTTATTTTATTTTTTTTAACCTCCGGAACCACTGTTAGGTATTTCTTCAGAGGATGAGATGAATGAATTGTAGCATGTGTGAAAAATACCATACCTGACTGGGCTTTGAACCTGGGACCTCCGGATGAAAGGCAGTGATGCTACCCTCGCACCATGGAGGCTGGCAAATATATGGTTTATGGTATAGTAATTGAGCTTAATTAAAAACTATGACTCTTATCATTACAGCATTAAAAACCTACATAAGAATCACCAATATAAAGTTTATTAGACAAGAATATATTTTTTAAAAACCACTTTTCTGGACTCAGGGATCTGAGGTATATATTTCCATATATATCACAATCATTAATTTGTTACAAGATAGTTAAAAAATACTTTCCTTCTGTAATGATGAATTAAAGATAAACTAAAAATGAGTCAATATTACTGATATTAAAACCGAGTAATTGCCAAAGCAATATTGGTAATTATGTCAAGTTTTTAATTATTTCTAATTGTTTATCAAAAGTATTAATTATTAGAAGAAGAAGGCTTAACAATAATTACAAACTTAAATGTGGATCTTTCAACTTAAAATGTGTTGGATCTTTCAACATAAAATAGAGTATGTTGAAAGATCCAAAAGAATCCCTAGTGGCATAACATTTACTAGCATAGAAAGATAATTAAAAAATGAAGACTAACAAATTTTAAGTTACATGCTTTTAAAGCAACAGCCTATATTTACAGTAAATGTAAATTAAAATGTACTAAAATGTTTAGTTTGTAACTAAAATGTCTTAAACCATTTATTTATTAATTTGAACTATAAATTCTTTAAAATAAAACAAATATATCAATGATATTAGAAACTTTATCAAAGAATTTACCATTACAAAACCCATTTTCAAAATATACAGAAAGATCATATTATATGCTAATTGCAATGTTTTGTTAATTTACAATGCTTTTCAACTGTTATTGAAACGAAATATTCAGAAAATATTTCATTGATCCTTAAATAAATTAATCTTTAAGAAATGTGTTGCAAACAGACTGCATGAAGACATGCAGAAAAATTTAACAAAAGTTACAAATTTCAACAAAATACTTAATTCATGTACATATATTCAACAGCAAACTTATTAACCTCTATACAAAATAGAAATGATCAAAAAGACAAAAGCTATACCAAATAAAAGGAGACAAAGATTTGGAACAAAATAGCTTACAAATTTACAAAACCTGGCTACAGTGTAGTAGTCTTCAGAACAAAAACAATCTAATTTTAGTATACAATAGTTTATAAAATAAACTATTTTATACAAAACACAATTACCAAACATAGTCTCTCTGTCACTACAAAAATGAACTGCTCTAACTTTATAGCGGTTTACTTTGGAACCAGCTTCAAAAAAAAAACTTAAAAACCCTTCACTGCATAGTCAACGTTTGACTCCAAGCAACTGATACTTTGTTTTGGGGTCAACCATCTAACTGTGAGCTAACCACCTCATACATGCAAATCACAAATTTATTAACAATAAACATCCAAACATCCTTGTTATTTTATACATACCCAGAATAAGGACTACACGTTATTGAGGTTTACATTACCACCAATTGTGACCTTGATGAATACATACGAGATATAGATAAGCTACAAAGAGTTATAACCAGTACTAATAGTTGTGCTAGGAGATTTTAATTTGAAGGCCATATCAACTGTTAGCCTATTTACAAACCGCCAGGGTGATGAATTGATGGAGTTGATGAGCAGACTAGTATTGTGTTGTCTTAACGACAATAATCTATGTACAATGCCAGGGGTCACTCAAAGGTTTTGGATTTGGTGATGATGGATGAAAGATGGGGTTTAGATACTTGAACGGCTATGTCAAATATTGATCTCGTTGGTCAAGTCTAAGAAGAAAAAACTCATTAACAAATTAATGAGAAGAGAGGTGGATTTATTGGTTGAAAGATTTTCATTAAGGTTTAACAATTAAACCTTAAGGTTTAATGAGTCACTTATGCAAATCATACAGGATGAAATGGAGAACTTCATCAAACAGAGCAAATTAAAAAGATTCCTTGCTGTTGGACCAGAGAAATTGGGGAATTGAGACATGAAATGGTTTTTAAAAGAAGAATTGCACAGTGATTGAATAGAAATAGTGATCCAGAGGTGGAGGCTGCAGTATTAGAGTACAGAGCTCTGAGGAAAAAATTAAATTACAGAATCAAATAGACAAAAAGGACAAATGGAAAGATCTATCTATGGAATAAAAAATGACCCCTGGGGCTTAGCATATAAAATTCTGATGAAGCGCTTGGGAAGAAGACTACCCATCCCCAAGGAATGTGATGCTAAGAATATGCTGCAGAGGTTATTTCTGTATCCGGAAACCATTGTTGATTCGCTTAAGATCTTAGAAAAAACACATTTTACTACGGAAGAAACTAACTACTCAGTTAATTGATTAAAAAATTTGAGTAGTTCAGGGCCCGATGGAATCCTTGGTACTGCTACAAAAGGGATATTCCAGAAGAAACCAGAAGAAATTCTGGAGCTATCTAATAAACAATTAAAATCTGGCTGTTTCCCAGAGCAATGGAAGAAATCTAAAACTTCATTTATTCTGAAGAAATCTAACGACAGAATGATCACAGAAGTGCATCCGCTTTGTCTCTTGAATACAGCTGCCAAAGTTTTTGAACATGCCATAAACATACGGTTATTAGAAGAACTTAATATCAAAGGTATAAACATGAAACATTGTTTTTGATGATGTATTGAGGCTTAGACTACCAGAATTGGTGGTTTTAGTAACATATGCAGATCACCTGGCATTAATGATTGGTGCACACGATGTTGCAGAAATTACTGAAAAAGGCAACAATGCACTTATGATGATAAGTTCATAGATAAGGATCATGGTCTAGTAATAGCTCCGGACAAAATACAAATGATTCTTTTGACCAGAAAAAGACACGTTGGTGAGGTACCATTTATTATTGGAAATAATAGGATACCAAGCAGATTGTGCTAAATACCAAGGTGTTTTAATTGACAAAGGTGTAGTTTCAGTAATCATGTTATGGAAAGGTGGAAGAGAGTTGCTAGAAATGCAGTAGGTTAATGTTTTTGCAAGCTACTTCAAGGGCCTCCTAAAAAGCGTAATCTACTGCATCAAATTGATGTCATTTACTGCATCTATATTATTATATGCAGCCCCGGTCTGGGGTATAGCAATCAAAATAAAGAGAAACTTAAACAGGCTAATAAGTGTGCATAGAAAGATCCTCCTCAGCATCATATCCACCTACAGGACGGTTTCATATGAGGCTATCTGTGTCACTGCGGTTGTTCCACCAGTAGATTTATTAATTACTGAATGTAGTAAACATACAAGGGCATGACCAAAAGAGAAGGTAAGGAGCAAACAGAGCGTGCCTGGTGTAATAAATGGACCAATAGAAACTGTGCTAATTGGATTAGGTGGCTAATGCTTGACATTAAGAAATGGATTGGAAGAAAACATGGTGACCCAAACTATTATTTAACTCAGATATTGTCTGGGCATGGAAGTTTTGGGTCCTATCTATACAGATTTGGGAAAAGATCTACCCTTTCATGTCAATATCATAACTGCGAGGGCACTTCTGAACATAACTTTTTTTTTTTATGAAGTGGCTTAATGAGACAAGGATAAATCATCATCTTAATCCTAGAAAACTAATTGATTATATGT
>JAAAKQ030241871.1:0-28284 GCA_010016005.3 Zanna intricata | reverse complement strand
GTATCCACGATCTAGTATTCAAATCCGTATAAAAATTTTTATCTTTACTAGGATTTGAACCTTAGAATTCTCGACTTGGAAATCAGCTGATTTGCGATGTCGCGTTAACCGCTAGACCAACCCGGTGGATTACGTGTTTATGTTTACGATAAATAAAATCACAATTGATTATAACTACGTTTATATTCCTTTATAAATTATTAACAGCAGAAGTAGAAAATATTTAAAAGTAATCTATAATACCATCCAATAATTTAATATAATAAGTTGTATTTACATGAAAGCAGTTTTTAATTTTGCGCGTGAAAACTAAACTCTAAGTTCTTAGTCTTTATCTTTTTCTGTTTAGTCTCCGGAACTACCGTAAGGTATTACTTCAGAGGATGATGCATGAATGTGAGTGAAGTGTAGTCTTGTACAATCTCAGGTCGAGCACTCCTGAGAAGTGTGGAAGTTTTTAGTGTGAATAACAGGCACCGTACTAGCCGTAGTAGTCCAAGCTTCAAGATTCATTGCGGCACGTATATATAATAGTATTATTTATTTAATAGATTTATTCTATATATTTACAATTTCTTGCTGTGATTGTCAGTATGAACGAATATACGCTTGTGTTCTTATTTATGAAACAAAGTGTGATAATAAATAAATATATAATAAATTAATAAATCAACGGTTCCCTACTTTGCTCTACAAAGGTGTCAGAAGATTTTTACTTCTGTCATAACATCACCTGTATAGATTTTTTTTTGTCTTCTGTACATCATAATGTACGTTACACGTTTTGCGGTAGACTTTTATCATACGAAGTAGCACGAATTTTTGAACTACGAACGTAAATTACGCATTACATTCAGCAAAATGTTAAAAAAAATGCGTAAAAACGTAAAAATATGGTACTTTTTATCCGATATGATTGTGGTTAGAATAAAGTGCTTTTTTTGTTTCCTCCCATTACGTTACATCTTTAGAATTTTATCCGAAATCCCCGAAAAAATAAAAACAGATTTTGACATACGCGGTTTGGAACATAATAACCTAAGTATTTTATCTTCTGTATATCCATTTATCGTTCACAGTCTGTTTATACGTCTGCAAATGAATACGATAAAGTATGTATGCATACACATACGTTGTGCAGCTTTTGTGTGGTATTGTGGTTTGATGACATGTGTTAACTATAATGACCGCAGCAGCTGCTGGTAGAAGCAGTTACGAATGGAATATTCGTTCACCTTTGGCA
Source organism: Zanna intricata (assembly GCA_010016005.3). Classification (NCBI taxonomy): domain Eukaryota; kingdom Metazoa; phylum Arthropoda; class Insecta; order Hemiptera; family Fulgoridae; genus Zanna; species Zanna intricata. The sequence continues at coordinate 27,041 of JAAAKQ030241871.1, read as the reverse complement.
ACCACCTACTCACATCCTGGTGCGTTCGTCTGTACACGCATGTGCGTCTCTTTCTATAGTCATTCTAGAGATGCGATTACTACAAAAGATGAGATTCTGCATTTTATCAGCCGACTCATTCATTTTACAGTTACAGCAGAAATTTGTGGCTTTAAAGTGCATACATCTGAATGAGCACTTTACGGAAGGAAATTTATATTATATAATTCTGCCTATCACAAAATTGAGTTTTTTTATTTGTTATCTAAATGTTTTTCTTTTTTTAGATAGAGTGCAGAAGACGGGAATTAAAGATATAATAGCCGGTCTCCGTGGCGCGAGTGGTAGCGTCTCAGCCTTTCATCCGGAGGTCCCGGGTTCGAATCCCGGTCAGGCATGGCATTTTTCACACACGCTACAATTTTTTCATCTTATACTCTGAAGATATACTTACCGGTGGTTCCGGAGGTAGTGTAACGTAATAAGCGCCTTTTAACACTTTAAAAATTAATTCAGTCTCTATTACAGTAATTTTTTCCTTGTTTTTTCAACCAGCGTCCCGAATCGCTGAATGACTTCTGTACGCATAAACAAATTTTTCAAATTGGCGTTCCTCTTAGTGCATATTCGTCTTTATTCTCTTGTCCTTATTCGTCTAAATCCCTGAAATAACAATTAAGACACAATGTACGTACGTGTATTGAAAATTTCTTCCATATTAGTTTTTTACTTTGAACTATCCGTCCCAGTCATTCTTACGGCCGTTACTTATTTAAAAACCTTAAGGTACAAACGCATTATTTTTTTTTTCCTTTTAGAGATGATTTTCATCATTACCTCCGTTTCGTTGTACTCGACATTCTGATACAGATCTTTATATTCGACTTAGTGAAGAAACCAACCGGTAGACCACTCACCCTGATTTTCCTTAGTAAGTCAGTTGCCTGCGCAGCTGTTACGGTATAAGACATACATATATTCCGGTATATAACTTTAGTACATAAAAATGAATTTTACCTGCGCGAAAAATGTACTGATTGTCTTTCTTTTTTTCAGTACATATTATAACAATGAAGCAGGAGAAGGCAGGTAAAATTTTGCCATTTTGGGTAAATTGATCACGATTATTCAGAAAAATTGGTTTGGTTGAAATTAGGCTGTATCTTCAATAGTTAAGGTGTTTACAGTGTTCCTTAATGACATTTTTGATCCTCTTCGTAAAAAAAATTATAATTTACTCGTCCCGATTTATTTTGTAAAAAATAGAAATGGACCGTAATTAAATTTTAACTTGTGAAACAGCTGTTGTAGAAAATATTCTTGGAATTTTGACAAATAGTTCCCTATCCTAACACAATTCTTATCATTTACTACTTTCAGTCACTTAAACATATATTTTTAATTTTTACTATAGAAATTTTGTTTAATAAAAATTATAAATTAAATTTTTATCAATGATGGAATGATTAAAGTCGTCTCAAAATAAATTATTGTTAAGAAGCGAATCAATAATCGAAAAAACTATTTACACAACTGTTTAAATAAGATTTACATTTCTTATTACTGTTTATGGTATTATCAAAATTTACTGTGCTCTTACGATAATGAATGACCTGTGCGCACGCGTCCCTTAATATATGTACACGTACTCGCCCTTCAAATTTTTGTGCATGTGTGTAGTGAGATGTAATCTAGATAATAAATTGAGAGAGGGAGAGATTTTGTTTACCCAAGATTTGTTGTACTACGTTGCATTATTACTATTATTGTTAATAGTATTATTTATGTAATAATTAGGATAACATTCTGATAAGAAACAAGCTTAGGCCTAAGCCTCTTATCAATGACTAAAAGACATTCAGGCTTATGTTTCATTAACAATATTTGTATTATGATTACGGTATTTTTGACACTTTTGACGTAAGTAGTAAGTGAATTGTCAGTGCAGTACTGAAATGTACTTACATTTGTTTAAGTATCGTCTTACTCTTCTCGCTATACGCCAACATAATTCATTAGAATATTCTTTTGTAACTGCAAACTGCATCTTAATGAACGATAAATTTCTTTTAAGATTAAGAAGTAGGTGGACTGCACTGTAAAGAATATTAATTCTAATGAATTTTAAAATTCTTTGTGAATTTATTTGAGTTTTGGGTTTGTTCTAAAGCCGTATTAATGTTTTGTGTATGTAAACTATAGGTAAAAGCTAAATAAATTTTTCTTTTTTTTTTATCTACAAATCATAGTCCGAAAAGTACAATCTTTGTGAAATGAAATGAAAATAAATTCAAACTGGATTGTACGAAATAATGAATGATATATTTATATAAAACTTTATATTTTTTTTATAAATTAACGGTAAACAGTAGAGCACATTGATGTAAAAATATAATTTTTTTAATTCTGAAAAGCTTTAAAATATATATATTTTAAATATATACGTTTCACTGTAAAATTAAAATATCTGAAACAGTGTAGCTAATTTTTTGCCTTCCTGTACATAGCACTTCAAATTTGACTCTTCCTCTTGTAGTAATGTTGAAAATGATTATTATCATTAAAAGTTTAATATTATCTATTTTTGTATGTAGGATAATATACTAGGATAATTTAATAGAGCGGGCGTATTTTTACCATGATGTATTTTAAAAAAAATATTATAAAGTCATATCTATAACGTTGAATACAAAAAAAAAGAAGAAAATCTGTTACGCTAGCGCCTATTTGGGTGATCAGGCTTTTGGAAGTTTATAAACAAAACACCAGAAATATAAAAATCATTTTATTTTATTAGTTAAAGTTATCGATTGTTAGCATACTTTAGTAGTTAGAGATCTTAAAAATATGATTTAGTTATATAGTTTTTGTCGAATGGTCGAGTTTTTAGTATAAATTTTATTTCAGACCTTGTGAAATGAAAATTTTTTTATTATTTTACTACAGATTTTTATTATTTTAAAAATACTAATAGTCTTTAATTATCTATGTTTTGTAATTTGAAAAGTTATTTTAAAGACATCGTAAGGTAAAAATAAATATGCCCGGATTCGAATCCAGGTCAGTCATGGCTTATTTACACGCTACAAAAATTGTCATTCATCTTATCCTCTGAAGAAATACTTAACGGTGGACCCGGAGGTTACAAAAAAAAAAAAAAAAGTTAAAAGTAAACAACTTTATTTTCAGTTAAATAAATCGTTAAGTTATTATGGTTTTATTATTCTTTAAAACAAACTAAGCGATTATAAATGGTTTTATTATATTCTTTAAAACAAATTAAGCGATTATAATTTACTTTTTTCAGAAAACATAACAGATTGACGTTATGTTCAACTTGTGATTTAATGCTCTACCTAAAGTTCAACATTTGATTATATAAATTATATATTTTTTTTTTTATTAATATAATTATTTACATGCAAATAATACTCGTATTTATTATTTTTGAGATGTGTATAAATTTGAATTTAATGTATCCTTTTTTACGTTCACTCGTTAAGTTTGTTTTAGTTATGCTTATACTTATTTCTTATGCTAGAACTTAGGTTTATTTGTATTTTTCTTTTTATATTTGTGTTTTTAAGTAGAAAGTTTGCGGGTTATTACTGGAGTTTCTTAGTAGTATACTAACGTTAAAGAATAAAATATTTATTTTGTAACACTAACACGTTGATATCAGACAGTTATTGCAGTAGCATCGCCATTAAGTATCGGAGTGATGAGTTTTTTCTGCTACTTGCTGTTACGTCCCCGCTCATATAATGCAGGGGTTGTACTATTTATTTTGCCGCGCAATCTGGATATTTAAAGTTCTGTATTAAATTAAACGTTTATTTTGTTTAAAATTTCTCTTCTCTTTTCAATTTAACCTAAACTTAACCATCCTATATAATAGCGTGTGTTTTAGTTTTCTTTATTTTATCGCATTAATTCTTATTCTTACTGAGGTAAATTAAGTTAATAGTACTATACATAATCGTAAAATAATAAAAAAAAAGAAATAGTTTTATTCATTAAAATACGTTTTATGTTTAAATATTCCCACTTGCTCACTCAGCATGTAGGATTATATATATATTATGCTATCTCATTCGATATTAGGAGTGCATTTTTTTTTCGGTAGTGCAGGTCTCTATATAGTTTTTATTTTTTAAAGTTAACTGAAATAACATTATAAATATTGAAAAATGATTCTCCGTTTTAATCTCTTCTTAATAAAAATAATTTTCCTGTACGCTGTACTCTTGACAATTCGATTGAAAAAACTCTAGGTCACCTTGATTTATAATCCGGGAATAAATATCAAACACTATTTCTTTTACTGGAGTAATGATATTTAAAATTTTATTATTATTATTGAATTATTCACTTAATTTACAGTTTTTTTTTTAAAGGACGTTTTTGTTGGAAATTTACAAGTTTACGTGATATACAGTAATACAAGACTGTCGCAAAAACCTTTTTCAGAACCCTAGTGACCTCCTATCATTATTTTATTATGGGTCTAGTATCAGCAGGTCTATCGACAAGATCAGCCACGATTAATATGTATAAAATGTTAGTTTTATATTAGCTGAAACTTATTTATCATTTTTATTTTATTGTCATGGGGAGGTTTTTGTTTACAATTAAGTTTATTATTTTTATTTACAATGCTTTTTAATTGAGTGGTTAAAATCATTCGCTAACAAAGAACATTCACACGGTGATTAAATTATAGGCAGTTGAACATGGGCGTGTTTGTTTTATATATTTTAAGGTAAGGCTTTTATGTCAATTAATTTTTCTGAAACGTTACCTGAAATGATATAGAACAACTATTGTTACATAAATTAAACTATGTCAATAGGATGCAATAGGAATTTATTTGGTAAAATTTGCTTAATGTGATCACGAACAAAAAGAATGTCGAATTATTCGAAATGCTTTAGGGGTCAGGACTCTTGGTGACGTCATACAACCTCGATTTGTTATGTGCTTGTCGGTTTACATTCATAATAGACAACACATTTAGACTATATATTTAACATGCGATACGTTTTGATGAAGCGCTTGCTGCAATATATTATTTTTCTAGTCATGGTGTAGAGTAAAAGATTAATTCGGTTTAAATTCTTTACGGTTAATTGCAATGTTTACCTTGGAAATATTTATTATTCTACGTACCACATTATTCAATTCCAACTTAAATGTAAATTTATAATTTTGATTATTATCATTGTTATTACGAATTATTTATTTCAGAATTATGTACTGTTTACTTTAAAAAATTTTACCGAAAAAATAACCTGCATTATCATGTCGATAATCAGTTGAATCTACTATCATAAAAAGTACAGCGGAATATATTTTCTCCGAACTGGCAATTGTCTATCGAAGTATGAATACATTATTAAACACAGCCCGCGAACTTGGAATTAAACTTTTTGTTGTTCACTCGCAGTTATATTAATACTTTGTCTTAAAGAGTAAATTTGTGAAATACATGTACAGTTTACCTGTCTGTTGGGAGTAAAAAAAAAAAAAAAACAATCTATAGTTTTCCTAATTTGAAAGAATGGTGCTATTGTTGCACGAGGTTGACATAAATATATATATATATATATTTTTTATAAGTGATTATTAATTAACCATATCAGTTCCAGTTGATTGTAGTTTATGAAAAATGAAATGTCTGATCGGGATTCAAGCCCGGCCCCTTCCGAATGAAAGGCCGAGATGCTACCAATCATTTCTGGAGATTGGCAAATATTAAATTGATTTGCTGTGTAAATTAGAAAATATATTTTGCTTAATAAGATTTGCAAGAATTAAAACAACTCAGGATTATGCTTAATATGAAAAGACGGTAATTGTTGGCTAATATTTATATAGGTATTGCAGTGTTAGTTCTAGTTAAATTCTGTAAACTCTGTCGTTACAGTGAATCATTCAGTCAGTTTATTTTTTATATTATTTTACAGTTGATGATAAAATATATCCCTCCTAACGAATATGTTTGGCTAAAATTTAGGATAATTTTTTTTATAAAATATAAAAAGTTATATTTATACTTTTCGCAGATATTCTTTCTTATATTTAAATAAATTTCTTAGGAGTAATAAATTTCCTACTACCGTAAGGTATTCAGAGAATGAATAGGATAATATGTATGAATTTGAATCAAGTGTAGTTTTGTACAATCTTAGGTCCACTTAGGTCTTAGTGTGGTTAATTGAAACTCTATCACCAAAGAACACTGGTATCACGATCTGATGCTCAAATCCGTATAAAAGTGCCTTTACTAGGATTTAAACCTTAGAGCTATCGACTTCGAAATCAGCCGATTTGCGATGTCGCATTAACCACTAGACCGTAAGCCCACTAGAAGTGGGCTTTATTATTTCTACCTAGGAAATTCTTATTACGTTTTTTATCTACAAGGATATTACTCTACAACGGATATTGTTTAAGAAGATGCAGTTACGATGGATGAATTCCTGAGTCCTTAGATAAATCATGTCTGTACCCATATAAGTATTGTAGAGAAAATAAATGTCAGATAAAAAAAAAACATGTTCAGTTTCTAAAATCCTAAGTATCAACCCTTTCATTATAAAGAGAAAGAAATATTATTAAATTTACATTGAATTCATTCACATTCTTACCTAATAATGCGTTAATTTTGATTTCACGGATATTGAATCGGTATGGTTTCATTTTTAAGTATATGTTGTAATTAATTAAAAAGTGTTTCATACCGATAAACAAGTTTATTATAGGCGTTCATGTATTGTGTAGTTAAAAAATGTGCACGGAGGGAAGAACAAAGCTCTACAATCCGGTATATGATAATAATAATCACCACCAGTGAACCACTTGCTACATTATAAAAAGCGCTACCCAATATACTTCCTGGCTTGCAACAAGATTCTGTCAACAGGCTCTAATAAATGCGTTCTCACATATAAAGAATCATTGACCGCCACCGAAACAGTGCAGTATTATATTATTCGGCAGGGAATTCGGTTTTGAAAAGTTGGTAGAACTGAGTGTTGGCTGCTATCTAATTATCCGTGCAGTGAAAGTTATGACACAACGCAACACGGTGCTTGGTGCCAACATTCTGTCTTCATTAGCACTACAATAAGTACACTACACTGTTTATGTACCACACACGAAAATAAAGTAGGCGTAGTGAGTGGCATTGCTGTTGTAAAACATCGCTACTTGTGACCGTGAGCAGATCTTTTGTATAAAATTAAACGAAATAAAAATGATTATGTGCACAGCTGACTCATTGTTTGACTGCTATTCGTGTATAGTGATTATAGTACTTAGTATTATTCGTGTGTGGTAATCGGTAGAGAGAAAAGTTTCTTTCAATTCACGTCATTACAAAAAGCAATTACATATTGCATTTAACGTTAAAACATGAAATTATTTCTAGTAAAGACAGAAGTTTTAGAATTCCGGAAGATATTTCTTATAAAAAATGTTATATTTATCCTTCAATTTTATATATATATATTATAAAATACATTAGCTGGTCAGGGCTAGCTTCGCTCACCCGACGTGTTCATAATTCTCATGGTTGTGAGAATATTAAATATTTTTCAGATATTCAGTAAAGAAAAAAAAAAAGTAATCATTTTACTTCATTATATTTCTGTTGCCATGGTTATAAAATTATAATGAAATAAAAGGATTAAATATTAGCCAGATTAAATATGTATTCAATCTGGATAGATAGCCAGGAGACTTCACGGGACCGAATCAAGGGCAGCAAAGTTCGTGAAATTCATTCTAATTAATTAAAACAGGAATAGCAAAACTTCTAAGATTCACCATAGCTAATATTTCAGTCAACGTTCAATTAAATAAATCACCAGAAATCATATCAATCTGGTAATATTTATTTCATTTTTCGAATAAATTATCAGAAGAGAATATGAACAATCCACTGCCCATAAAAAAAAAGGATCCGATAATATGATAAACTTTCTGTTTAAATCATAATGTTCTCAAAATTGAGCAACGTTCTGTTAACCTAACATTTGACTCAGATTTAAAAAGAGGAAAAGAATAATCGATAGATTAGTTCAACCTTAATAAATGGATAAATAAAGACAAATTTTGTTGTTAGCCAATTTTGTTGTTAGAGTATTAAAAAAAAATGATTGCATACGAGAAATAGGTACTGCGTTAGTAGAAAACAGTTGGATTTATCGACATGAATTGTTCTGTTGCAAACAAACGTCTTACTCGGTTGTGAAAATCATCTGATTGTGAATGTAGCGAAACGAGACTCTGTTAGTCGAAGAAAAGTTTCATTTCGTTAGTTTATTCCTCTCTCCCTAAAATAACAGCGTATGAGAGAAGAAATTTGTGGCATATGTAAAATGTCAAGCCCCGAACAAGATTCCAAAGTCATAACTTTCTGGATGGAAAATTGACTTTTCGCATCAAAGATTTCGATTAAGTCATCATTACCGTTATTTATTTTTTTTTTTTTGCAACTTTAGAAATGTTAACTGTGTATTTCAATGAGGAAGATAATACAGTTGAAACGAAAGTCTACAAAACGTCATAACTAAATTGAGCTCAGGTGAAAAAAAAAAGAAAAGATTATAGTAGAACTCTATTTGGTTAAGTCTTATGATGGAATGCTAATCATTACACCGACCAATAAATGATGGTATAATTACTCATCGCATGCGTAGTTACTATTTCCGAAAGAATATATCATGGTATTAGTTATCACGAACAAACTTTTGTGAAAGACCTGACACGAGAGACAGTCGCTCACGAAAATGGTATAGTCATTCTCTAAAACAAAAAGACCCATACAACTTATTAAAAATACTCGAGCCGAATATAGTTACACATCAGCATGCCAAGACTGCAGAAATGCATGTAATATTTAATTCTTCAAATCACACCTTCACTCTTATTAAAGTGAGATAGATATATCTCTGTTTATTATAGAGCGTGATTGTATAGTGAAAATTATTAGCATAAAGAAATCGGCGCTTTTTTTGCCGATTTGACTAAAGATACTTTATAACCGTTAGAAAAGTGGACGCGTAGTGTAATGCAATAACAGTGTAGTGTAGTGTTTCAGTGTGGAACAGGAGATTACATAGATCTTACATTCATTAGGTTTAGTAGATATTTGTTATTTATGGGCAGAAATTGATAATACAATCTAAGGATAGATGGACCTATAGGCTTATCACCGCCTCCATAGACGGAGAACTAGGCTTCGAATCGACCCGGTTTCTGTCCGATCACGGATGCTTCAGAACGTAACTAAGAGCGTGGGCATTGAGACCCTCCGCTGAGTTTGATTACTACGAAAGCCAGGACACTGCAGAACACACCGTATCGAGTACGAAGGGTTTCTACACCTCAGGGAAGCATGTCTGAGAAAATTAGGCGTGTTGATTCCCGATAATATCACGGGTACTGTGTTCAGAATTAACGGGTACGGTACGCGGTTATAAGATTTTGGTGTGAATTATCCGAACAAAGATAGCGGAAAAAGTGCAGTGAGGGAAATTTTTCTTGAGGGTTTGTTCATAATTAAAGCAGATCTGGCCGCAAGGGAAAGTAACATTATCACGGGCTTATGATGTGTTGCATAATTTTATTTTTATAAATGTTATTAATATAGCATATGAAAGTTTAAATATATATTTTTAAACATACAGCCATCGTGTTTACAGAAATTTATACTTATAGCACCTATAATTTGCATTTTTTATTTTTATTCTATTAAAAAATGTACGTCAGACAAAAACAGTCATTCTTATCTTCCTACTTGAATATGTTATCCGTACTATAAAGAATATGACAATAATTCAATAATTCGAAAATTATTTCACTTCTTAAAGCGATTGTAGTAACAAAGAATTTACATGAAAAATGTTATGAGTCGTAAATGTTATAAATTTTTTATGGGAGAAAATTTAACATTCAAGCAAATCGATGTAAATGCTAGGTAATCAATTTAATTTATTTGCATGCTTTTTTTAATGAGGGTTTACTCTCTTTCTTTTTATAATGTCAAAAAATTCGACTAACTTTAGATCGAATGATGATTTTTTTATTAGTTCTCACTCCCAAAAAAAAGTATTTAAAAATCATAAATACTACATTATATTTGATAATCGCTTGGTTACTTGAAGAGTCATTTTATTAATTTCTGTTGGGGAACAAAAATTAGGAAACATTTTATTTTTGCTTTAAATATGTTTCAGAATTATGGTTGCATTTCGCTTGCAAATATTTTTTATTCTTGTTATAAAACATTAATTGTATCCTATTTACTTTGCTTTAACTCGCAAGGTTATAAAAACTGGCCTCTTGAATAAATTAAATTTACTTTCTATATCTATTTTTTTCTGTATGTTTTTATGTTCGTTTCGTTTGAAAGATCTTCTCACTAGACTCAATCTGGTTGTAGTATTGAGTCACGTCTAGGTCTACGTCACTCGAGCCTAGTTAAGTAATGAACTGGTGTAATTCTTTTGAAGCGAGAACGATGTGTATTTTTACTTCAAATAGAACTAATTGTGAAAAAGTCTTTTTAGAGGTTACAGAACTATCTAAAAATTAAATTCCACATTATGATGTTTAATGATTATTGTTCGAAATTTACTGACTGCTTAATTTTCTGATTACTTCTTAATTTTGGTTACCTATTATTGCTCTTTAAACTTAGATTATCTTTTTCTTTTATGAATGCTGCTTTCATTCGCTGAGAAATACTTTACTAAATACAGACTAGCGTTAAAGTACCGTTGGGATTGCAACGCTTTAATCTTATTAACAATTACACGAGTACATTTCCGATTGCACGGATCGAGATTGCATAACTGATAACTTGTTTACTGCTAAAATGGGACTTTTAGTTACCACAATTTATTCAATGTATGTGGTATGTGGTTCTGTTTTGGGTTACCAGTAATAACAGAATTGAAATTTAAATGCTCCTCATTACCGTCATCATATTTTCGTTATTGGTTTAGTAACGTGCAGTCTATCCATTCTCAATAACGGAATGTACAAATCGTATTTTTGTGTACGTATAGGTACAAACAGAAGAGCGGCATACACAGCCGCATGAAGTTCATACTGGAGTGGCATCATGCCTTCTTTTTATATATATATATATATATATGCGCGCGCGCGCGCGCGCACACACACACACACACACACACACACACACAAAGAGAGCGAGAGAGAGTGCCTTCTCTTACTGTTCCTTTTAATTTTTGAGTTTACACATATAATGCATGTTATACGAATATAAAAAACCTTCATGTCGTAAACACAAATTACACTAGGTAATTGCAAATTATTTGTTATTTGAGTTGTGTTAATTAGCAGAAGTATAATGTCATGTACGAGTATACATCACTAAATTATTTAAAATGTTTTACTTACTTTTACAAAGTACTCTTTTGTCGGGACTGGTATTTTTCTTCTAAAAATATTGAATACATTGTATTTAATTAAAACAAGAATTCATTTTACTCTAATTTTTTCTCCTGTCAGAGGCATTTGTATAAAATTATGACTTCGGACGTACTTTTCCACCACCTACTTTTATCAAGATGATAAGATGGATGAGACGATCAATAAAAAACTGACAGATTCTTGTCCAGCATCTGATCCGAAACGAACTGATCAAGAAGGCCAAGTGCTAACAGCTGCAAGTAGTGTTCAGTGTTTCTTTATTACTTTTCTTAAACGGTGTAGATATTGCTCGTGATCAAATTTTCGTACAATGTAACTGGCTGTAATAATCACCCGCATTGATTAATTTTTCTTATTCTTTTAATGCAGTAATTTACTTTTCATTTTTTCTATGTGGAACTTAATTCCTTTTTTGTTTACAGATGAAATTAATCTTCTTTTTGTGTATATAGCTCCTATCCACAAATCATATTTTGTTTAAAATAATGCAGTAATACATTCGGTAATCGCATGTATTTGTCTTGCATTAACATGCAAGATGTTCGTATATTGTGCAATACCGAAAAAATTAGGATATATACTTAAAATTTTGCAGCATAAGCATCGCCTTTGATAAATAAATGATATGAATGAATGACTTCAAGTGTTTTAAGTACTGATATCTATAAGTACAATTGTGATCTAAAAAAAAAAATCTCGTTAATGACAAGTTTAATTTTGTCGTCAATTTTAGATTATTAATGTTGTTAACGCTATGATTTTAACCATGTTACTAATACATGGGTATTAAGTGACACGGTCATGATTAGTAAATGCATGGCGACCATTCATTGGATCATTTACCGCTGGCACCGTTTTGTAGGTAGGCGTCAGAAAGGACATCTGACCGTAAAACTTCCGCCAAATCCCTTCTGGCTACGCTCAGAGAGAGTGACAAATGAACGTGAAAACAGAAAGTATTTTCTGTTTATTGTTATCAATAAGATCTTTTATGGGGATTTAACCTAAATTCAATCACTACGGCAGTTTTTCAGTTTTTTGATTTAAAAAAAAAAAAAGGAAAATTATCTGCTCACTGGTACTTTTCTATAATATTTACAAAAATTATAAAAATAAGGGTAAAATTGTTATTGCTGAGGTTTTTTTTAATAATCTCCTTAATCATTTACATCAATAAAAACTCCACTCGTTTTTTAAAAAGAATATTAGTGTAAAAAAATTGTTCGGACAAACTAATAAAGCTGTTTGTATTAATTTTCATTATATTGCTTCAGCCTCGTTTTATTTATGTTTAGCATGTGTTATATATGTTCTTGTTCTTTCATTCCTTTAATCTTCTGGAATATTTCCAAACAAAAAAAAAATCGTGTGAGAACTGTTTATTAAAACAGTTTACGTGCTGTATCTTCGCCAACTTTTTATTTTCATTATTGATGGTTTATGATATAGTTAATAGAGAACAAAGTTGATTCCGTTCGGTTATTTACGTTGTTAACATTAATTTTTTGTTGATGGGTGTTGTTTTATCTATGCAATATTTTCATAACGATATTTACAAATAAATCGCTCGTAATTCAGCTGGTCCGGGTGATCCTGAAAGAAAAACAATATTACCAATTTTAATATGAACACAGGAAATGCTTTTCTGGTATTTGCTGATGTTTAACCGATCTATATTAAACTTAAAAATATAAAATCTTGTTGATGAGCATTTGGAAGTTTACTTTCTTACTGATGCGTATGTTTTATTTACATGCTCTCAGTTACTTTACTTTGATTTTTAAGGTATGGAATAAGTAGTATTATTCCAAATTTAATTTTTAAATGATCTGAAATTTTTTACTTAGAAAGATTACGGCAGTATTTTGCAATTGTCGCAACTTCGAGCGTGTTAGTCATCTTGATCTACTCTACTTGACCAGGACTTTAGGAGAAGGGAAATAAAAAAATGTTGTTGAAGTCTGACAAAACCTTTCCTTTCGTAAATAAAACGAAAATGTAAACAGTTATTACGCATTATTTTCATTAAATTAGATATCGTTTGTCTGATTTATTCAGATTCACCTAAATAAACAGAAAGTATTTAGAGATCTGTCTGGAATGAGTTAAAATTATTATATACAAATTAATCTTATTTACTTTATTTAAACTATCTAGCTTTATTCTTTACATCTGAAACGCGTACCTTACAAATTTACAGATTCGGCACTGACTAAGCGTATTTCATGTAAAGTTTTGAAGCGGAGTTTTAATCTCTTTTCCCGTCAGAATCAAGCACTACTAGATTTGATGATTAAATCAAACAAATGTATATACGAAATGATAATTCACTGACTGTCATGTACCGAGTAACATTTGCTGATAGGCTAGGACCATGACCGAGAAGATATTATTTATTTATTGTTAGTATCATATAATCATGTTAAACATATTTTTCTTTATGTACCACTGGGTTTGATATGAGATTGAATGATTTGTCTCATTCTCATATATATAAATGGTTAACGGTCCGAAGGTCGGTTTAACTCATCCTCTACTTTCAGCTGCCATTTTAATTACATGCAGCGTTTAATCTTAAAAAGTATTAACAAACTAAGTTTGTTTTACGCTCTTGCGTAAAACAAACTTAGTTTGTCTTGTTGTCTTGTTTGTCTTGTTGTTACCATTTATATATATGAGAATGAGACAAATCATTCAATCTCATATCAAACCCAGTGGTACATAAAGAAAAATATGTTTAACATGATTATATGATACTAACAATAAATAAATAATATCTTCTCGGTCATGGTCCTAGCCTATGTCTTGTTTCGAAGACGCAACGGCCAGAAGTTACAGGATACCGCCGATTCGTTACACCACCAAAAATAGATTATACAGCTTAATGAATTTTCGTTAGACATAAAAAGTTAAACAATTTATATACCTCTACACCAAGTTATAATAATCAGTAATCACTTATTTTCGTGGCTAAAGGGAATTAATGAGTTAAATTGTATTAATATTACTAGTGTTCTTTTATTCTGGTTTTGTACTGATTGATTTTCTCTTTTTATAGGGTCCACCCCAACCGGGGCAGCCTTTCAAATTTACCGTGGGGGAATCTTGTGACCGAATTAAAGAAGAATTTAATTTTCTTCAAGCACAATATCATAAGTGAGTATGAATTATCTTTATTTATTATTTGTACCATGTATTGAAGTATTCTTATTGTGCATATGTACAGCGGTAAATTAATGTATAACACATTGTTAAATAAACAAATGTATACATGCATATTTGTAAATTCGATGTAAGTTAGAAGAACTTTACGAATGTGTTGTGGCCTATTGAAATACATTTGTAGTGACCTACTTTGATATTGGCATATCAATATCGAAAATAGGCCAGAAGTGACATACTATAATAAAAATTAAATTACAAAATTTGGTTTGTTCTTATGTATTTTTACATATATCACTAAAAAAAAAAAACTGAGTAAAAATATTTGTTCTGTAAAAAAAAAGGTGGAATTGGAAAATTCTTTTATCAATTTATACGTTCTTATTTGATTATGATGATTTAAGTGTGTTTGTGAATAAACTATGGATATTAGTTCAATCAAAGCTGTTACGAGCCGTGGATTTACGATACCAGATGAAGTTTATATCAAAATTTTTATATTCTAAAATGTAAATATATTTAAGATACACACACACACACACATATATATATATATATATACATATATATACATATGTATATACATATACATATGTATATACATATACATATATGTATATACATATACATATATACATGTATATACATATATATATACTAGCATCCCCGTCGTAACAATTTAGCAGGTCAAGGCTCGCTTCGCTCCCCCTTCCCGTCTAACCAGGGGGCTCGGCCTCCTGGGCCCCCTTTGTTCATTAATTCATGTTTGTGAGAAAAATAATAATCATAAATAAAAATTAAAGTCTTTTCAATTGATAAAAACTATTTGTGTATTGCAATTTCTTCACAGCAACGGTTTGGTCGGTTAGTAAATATCAAAAAATTTGAGTGAGCTAAGAATGTTGATTTCAAAACCCTCATTCGACCTTACGTCTTAAAAATATTAGTTATAACTGGTTACCCATACTTCGTGCGGGCAGAAATGTATTTTGCCCGGTTCTTAGCGTTACCCGCTAACCAACGCTAGGAGGTGAATCGTACCTTGTTGCTCATTTTTTTTTTTTATTAATCACTTTTATGCGTTTTAGTCAAGTAAGGAGAGGTAGATGCAGCCAGCCGCATCGTGTGTACAGTAACAGTGACTGTGTTGGTTGGTCCGCTGCGCAGTATGTCGTTGCACCCCTTAAAAAATGGAAATTAATTTTAGATATATATCTGAAGAGTATTTCCAAACCTTAGTGTAGTGAATATCTTGTTTAGTATAGTCGGAAATGGTGAAAATTTGTAAACATTGTTCAAATAAATTATTTTTTTACCTTTCTTCACCCTTTCAAGGTTGAATTTTGAAAAGATTTAGAAAGTGGTGTTTAGATATTTACATAAAAATTACACGGACCAAACATCAAGCTGATGGTTTTTAATCGTAACTAAGAAATTAAAAAAAATAATAAATTTCATTGTTACTCCATTTGACCCTTTAACTCGGAATTTCAAGAAAATCCTGACGTGTCTTAGTGCACTTACGCTGTAAGAGGAGTATATATACAAATTTTCATCAATTTAGCTTCACTAGTTTTTGCTGGGCAGTCAGTAATTAAGGACGTATCTTTTTATTTATGTTTAATACTTTTTCGCCGATGAATAAGTAGTATACTACTGATACTGGTATTTTCAGCTCTGATAAAAATTGTTATTTTTACTTAGTCCACAGATTCGATAGTAAAATAAAGCGCAAAATTTGATTAAGCAATCCTCAAAGTTGTGACCTTGTCAGGATTATTTCTGTAATAATTATATTAAAAATTTGTTACGGTTCTGTATTTTTCTATTTATGTTTAATAATAAAAAATTCATATTTAATTTATTAAAGATAATTATTTTGAAACTATTCTGATGTCACACGTTTTTATACCCATTTATTTCAACATATTTATAAAACAGTATCTGATTGTCTGTTCTACCTAAAAGTCCGTTATGAAGATATATGCCGTATTCACGCTGATTTTGCTGTTAACAAAATTTTCTGGTGATTATTTCTTGTTCCATAATCGTATTACATTATTTATTCCATATATTCTCTTAATAATTTATTTTTAAAAAATCGTCTATTGTCTGCATTACATAGAAGTAATTTTAAAATTCAAATAATGCATTGTGTAATTTTTCGTCCATATTGTTATATATATATAAACAACTTAATAGTTAATTACGCAATATTGATTAATAAAAAAAAAATTTAATTCTTGAAAAATTTTTATAAAATTAAAAAATAAGCTAAGTAAACTGTTGCAAAGTATTTATTAGTTAAATCAGTTCTAAATTTACTAATAGTGCAGTGAATAAGTAAAATAAGAGTGATTTTTTTTTTTTTTTTGTTTATAAACAATGTGTTTAATATTATTTCTGTGTTGTACTCTATTATATTGTTACTGTATTATGACCGTAATCTTATTTATTTCCTCTATCCAGGTTATTTGAATTTACTTATGGCTTAAATTTGAAATGTCGATTTGGCTATATTTAAAAAACCGGGAAATTTTAATAAGTTTTATTGTCATAGTACACAATTATTTTTATAAAATATGTTGTTCGAACGAATTTTGGGTGTGTATTGAGTGCATTTTATATTTTTATGTTATTATCAAGAATCAGTGCAGTGTTTAGAAAAATCATAAATGTCTGCAGATGGTTTATTTAAATATATTTTATGTATGTGTGTGTGCGAGCGCGTGTTTATCTGTAGATATTTTATCACTAGGAATCGTTATATGGGCTTTTTTGTCTTATGAACAACAGATAAAATTATTCTGAGAACTCAAAATTTCATTTCTGTTTCAGAGAAAATTTTAAAGTAGTAGATAGGGATTGGATTTCAACGATGAAATTAAAAAAAAAAGTAATTTTCCCTTAATTTTAAACATTTAAAATGTTTTGAGTTTGTATTTATATTTACATCTTTAGATTAATAATTTAATATAATTGTTTAACATCAGTTTTTACGAATCATTTTCTAGATTACAGTTACAGTGCTGTAGTAACATTTAATTTTAAGAAATAAAAGTGTATTATGTTAACGTATAGGTAATTATTTTTAAATAAAAAGTAATTTTGTTGAAAATATTACTAATGAAGGATTTTCTAGCTTGTACAGTTCATTTTATTAACATTCGTAAGAGTTTTTTCAAAACTTTAAAACTGTTGTATGTATACAGACAAGGTAGCAAAATCCAAATTCTTACTCGCTGGTTATATGCATAGTATTCACAATAATTATATTGTCGTTTGTTCGCGGCTTGATCAGATATTGAGAAATTGGCAGTTGAAGATGTTTATATAATTAAAATTTATTGATTTAAAACAAGTAAATCAAGACAAAGCAGTAATAATGACAATAGTAGTAATAATAATAATAATAATAAGCGACAATAATAAACAACTCACAATAATAATTAGAATAATGAAGTAATAAATAAACAAATAATGATCGTAGCAATCACAACAATAATAATGGTAATAATAATAAATGTCAATAACAATAAAAAATAGTGGTTACATACAAAACAGAATTTAAACTAATCGTCAGGATATATTTACAGGTAGATAAATAATTTAAAATCAAAATTCAGTTCCATTAGATATTTAGAATTTAGTTCCGTTAGATATTGGCATGACGGCTAGTCTGAACACGTTTAACCACCACTAGTCTAGTATTAACAAACAATAGTACAATAGATAAGGCAAGTATAAAGTTCTTTTACTGCAAATACCTTTGCTGTTCGCAAATAAAACTACCCTAACAATCTATGAAACA
The DNA here is from genome assembly GCA_010016005.3 of Zanna intricata. Lineage (NCBI taxonomy): Eukaryota > Metazoa > Arthropoda > Insecta > Hemiptera > Fulgoridae > Zanna > Zanna intricata. Next base: position 8,623 of record JAAAKQ030241871.1, on the reverse strand, counting down.
GATTTAGTACATTATCTCTTTCTCTTTTACTCTTACAGTAACTCACCAAACCGTTACTTGTTTTCATGTACTGGAATTACTTGTAACGTCCCCGTAATTGCGTTGAACTTAATCTAGAAATAGCTCCTTCACTGACCTTTTCGCAGAACTTACATCTCGTAGTTTGGCATAACGTCTGGGTTAGGCTGATTTTTAATCAATTGATTTTTAATTGGTCTTCCCCCGAGTATTTATACTCCCATCCTCTTTACCTGCCGGACCGGACTCAACTCGAAGCGTGAGAATGATTGACCGCCCTCACATACTCCCATAAATTACCGAATCTTGGTCCGGAATTTTTCTCATGAACAACAGCTGTTTAGTGTGTCATTCAGCATTATTACAAGATGATTGTTAAACGGATCTGTTACCTTTACTAAAAGATTTTTTTTAGCCCCTTTCTGGATTATTATAATCTTGCATTATTATATTTTCTACTATTTTCTTTTTAATTGGTAGGAATCCGTTAATCAGGTCTGTTATACCGGTCTTGTTGCAGTATATTCTTACCGAAGCCGATCAATCATACGTTACTTCATCCATCCTATTTTATAAACCAGAATTGTAAAATGTGACAGCAAGAGATCTTTATAGGTTCACATCCAGGGAACCATGTCATTGAAATATATCGGTCCAGTTGCCCGTCCCCGACATTTTAATATGAGAGGCAGTAAGCTATAAAACTATAGTCCTATCTACATTATATTTACAGTTAAGTTATAACTATTATTCATACGGTGTCATTAATGTGGAATATCATATTTTATTTTGTAGAGTCAATTTTGTTAAAAAGATTGCATTGCAACGTTTGCAAAAAATCGTGCACTATTACATTTTACTTATCAAATGTGTATACATTTATTTGAGGTACAAATGCAATGAGGTATATTAGCATTATGGTAATATTACTTTAATTATTTCAGAACTTTATTGTTAGGAATTCCAATACATTTTTATTCCATTAAGATGTGTATTCTTATTTTAGTTGTAGCTCTGAGATTTGTTTATCCTTTATATATTTTACCAAATATGAAAAGTAAATTTTAATTTAAACAATTTTTACGAATTACCTTAAAAATTTGTTGATTTGTATTTTAAATTCCAGTACGTTCGAGTACAAATACCGGCCGTTGTATTATAGCAAATATATTTAAAAATAATGATTTTTAATACCTAACAGTTGAATTTTTATAATTCTTCTGTTATAATTATATAATTACTTTATTGTAATTATTCTGCTCTTGATTAGATTTCCTCTTGACCATTGTTTGATTTTTCTTTAAAAAATTAAAAGTGTTGTCTAATCTTATTCCCACATTTTGTTTTCTTTTCATTCAACATGTTTATTTTTTTCACTCGTCTGCAATTTTTTTGACGCACCCCATCTTCAAATTTTTTACTTTCCTAAGTTTATTATTATTTTTTTACATAAATTTATTTATGTGTCCTTTGTTTTCTTGAAACATAAAGTTTTACCTGAACACACAGTTCAATTGGAATTAAATTAAAAATAATGTGAGTACACACAACACAATCAATGGTTTTTGGCTAACTTACAGTGTTTTGCTAATAATTTTAACAATTTTTAATTTTATCTGATTTTCGCGACCGTATTACTTTATTGTAACGAGACAGTTATTAAGGTTTATTGTGAAGTTCTGTTCTGAGGTATTTCCATCTATTACGATCATTCCTCCTGGTTTAACTAATCTCAGAATTGTTGAAAACCATTTTATAAATTCATCCGTCATCAATTTCTTAGTAACGTTCATGGAACTTGACTCAAAGTCAGTAGTAATAAAATCCCTGTCGCTTGCAATACGCGTACTATCAGCCTTTCTTAATTTCGCTAACGTACTTGGTAGATAGTTTCTCTCGTTAGTTTGTTTGTTGATTTGTGTTATCAGATTAATTTTAATCTTTTTTTTCCCCGATTCTTCTTCGCATTATGTTGTTAACAACGGTACAGTGGCATTCATTTCAATTAGATTTTTTTTCTATTTTAGAAATCACATTTTTTTTAAATCCATAACTCTTATAAAATATTACTGGCAACGATCATTATTTGAATTTTTAAAACTATTTTTTAGGGGAATTTCATTTTTAAAATTACATTTTTAGCTGTTTTCTTTTCTTGCGGTTTTTTTTGTGTTATTTGCCTTTACAAACGGTTAAGATTTTTCCCGATGGTTGATATTCTTTCCTCTTTTCTTTAAATTCCCTCAATATAAGGATTATATTGGATAACACCAGACCCATTGTTATCTGCAAGACTAAGTAAAAGCATCTGTAGAAGTAATTCTTAAAATATAGACTTAAATGAAAGAGACTCTAATCAACTATCAGCCTGATTGTTGTCGGCAAACTTGTATAATAATCTGTGATACGTTCCGAATCTACGTATATTTTTTGTTTGGTTTGTTTATTTTAATTTCTTGTACTGATTGTATATCATGGCTTACGTCTTATCGATTAAACGTATACTGTAAATGAGATATTCTATTGCGTGCAAGGGTTACTAAAAGAAAAAAAAAAAGGTAATAAAAAATCCCTTTTTACGAATGGCGTTAATGTTACCCGTATTAGAGAGTGCACTTGGATAGTATTTAAAAGCGTTTTTTTTAGAAAATATGGCATATAGAAAAATAAAATGTGAGGAAAAAGTGATTAGATCGATACTTAACTATGATTTATTACTTGTAAAGTGTATAATACAAATAATAGTACGGAACAATAATAAACGTAATACAACACAGTTGTCCAAATATATGTTGTAAGTAGTAGCATTAATAATGTTTTGTAGATAATGTACTCTTGTAAAATGTGCGAGTAGTGTGTGCAATATAACTGTAAACAATACCGATAGCATATGTTTGTTAACAACTGCGATGTGCTTTGCCACAATGATATGTAGTTGTTAGTTGTTCGGTGTACTGCTGCATTCTGTTGTCTGTTTTTCGAACTAATCCTCTCAATTATTATCGTTCATTGTCAGTTGGTATGAATTTAACGTAAGTTTGATACGATCTGTAGAGCAGTAAGTGCAGATATGCTATAATTGTTACGCGTGACAAAATAATAAAAAAATTAAAAACTGTTAATTGTGTCTTAATAATTTAATTCAATTGAAAAATGTATTATTTTTTTGTTGTTTCAAATACGTATTGCTCTTTTATTTAATCAACTCTATTTTTCGAATAACTGTAATATACTTTGCCGAAGCGCTGAAATGTATTGTTTAAAACTGATTGACTATTTTGTTAAAATCAGCAACATCGTAAGATTCAAAAATTTTAGTTTATCATAAATTTTACCGTGACCAAAAGTTAAAATGTTATGTTTGATTCTCATTTTGGAGAATACTTTATTTTTCATTTAATCGTTGAGTATGCTTCATAAAAAAAAAAAAAAATGAAACTTTGAAATTTGTAAGTTTTGAAAGAGATTTCAGCCGGGGAAGTAGTTTAGGTTTTCTACTTTTAGTAATTCTCTGAATCAACTTTCCATGACGGTTACTGTAAGGTGAATTCCAATTAAAATAAAAAATTGGTTCCCGCGAGTCGTGTATTCATTTTAATGGAAAGTTAGCATTCAAAATTCTGAATATACGGTTGTTTTTTGTCTTTACATTGCTCTATTAGAGGATGTTATGGCTAGTAGCAGTTCGGAAATCTGTCAGATTTACAAACTTTTTCTATAGTGTAACTTAGGTTGCACAAGCCATCACTTGATATTTATACCCTCTTCAAGTTTCAAGAATTATTTAATTTAATAAGCTTTATTTTGTTGCTCGGATACTGTTTGTACTGCTATTTTAATCAATCATTATTTGATGTTTCCCAATGGGGAAAAAAACAGCCCGTTCAAGTGTAATTATGTAAAATATTAATTTATACAATGGTACAATTACAATTAGGCTTTTTTATGGATTTTTTTTTTATTACCTAATTCTATAATTTAAATGGTAAAATTTTGTTATGGTGTGTGATTGAATGGTCTAAATGTTTATCGATGTGTATGTACTAATTTTTTGATTATTATTATTATTTTCTTTTTTTCAGCAGTGGATTTGAACCATTATAACAACAATGCGGTTGTATTTTATATTTTATAAAATACAGCTCTTTTAATTTTTATTAAAGTAAGAGTATAATATATAACATATTTTGACTGATTATTTTTCAGTTTAAAATTGGAGTGCGAGAAATTAGCAAGTGAGAAAATTGAAATACAAAGGCATTACGTCATGGTAAGTTTAATGAATGAAGTGGTAAATCCGACATATTTCTTTCGTGTATTCCTTTCCAAAAAAATACCTTGATGTTACTGTGCAGCACAAGTACTGCAGTGATTAAACAACTTATGCTTGATGATGGGCAGCCGGCTTAGTGAGCTTATTTAATAACACCTTAGCAACGCTTCGCAATTATTTAATTAATACAAGCTAATAAGTGTGTATGGTTTTTTTTTTTTAACTAATAAGATATCTGCATAATATCACCTGCAATATTTTTCTGTAAGTTTTCCTACTGTAATTTATTTCAAGTAACTAATAATTTTTATTTGCGAAACATTAATAAAATAATAGATAAACGGAATAATAAACTGGAAACAAAAAAAAAGAAAAAAAAGAAGGATTGTTTGCCTAATAAATGAAAACAGTTTTGGCCGTTGTATTGTTGGGAAATCTAACACATATTTATCAAGATAAAATTTATTCATTTCTACGTTAATTTATAAAGAACCTAATTAAATAACAAGAAATATTTTGTTCATATTTTATAAAAACATAGAAAATCATGTTTTTTACGGTCTTATTTGACTCAGACCATTTCTGTGCTCCATAAAATATTTTTTCAAATACATAATAAGCAAATGTTAAAGTTAGCTTTGTTGAATTTATGTTGTTCATCCGTTATTTTTGCGATAGTGAACCTTAAAAAAAAGGACGTTATCTCCGACCCAGGTATCTTTCAAAATCATCTTTTTCAGTGATAAAGAATGCTAGAATAGAAGTTTTAAAAGCAATCAAATAATGTATATAAAAAAAATAATTGAAAATTTAATTTTGAAATTTTTGTTTGGATTCTGAGATTTGTTTGTAGGAATGAAAGAAGTTAAGTCCATATCGCTTCAACTGCTTCGTAGCAATATATTCCTCAGTGAAGACTCGTATATTTAAAATAATTTTTTTTTTTTTACGTGGTTCCCTTTTTCTTTTCATCTATTAGTCCATTCTTATAGAGATGGTTTCACTTTAATTATGGTTGTTAAACTGTTATTATTGCTGTGAACAAGTCGTTACACAATCGTTTTGAATCTGTATTGTGGACGGGGGTACTTACTGGGGGCCCCCAAAATTTTTCACTTTTTTTTGCTTCAGTTCTAAATATTGTACAATATCATTACCGCACAAAGTTGTGATGGAGAAACGTGATTTTTTGAAGAAAAAAAAAACCATAAAATTTTTAAAATATATTTTTTTTTTAAGTGTTTTTCCAGCTCAATTTTAGTGTAGAATTACATTTTGAGTATATTTATACAGATTCGTGAAAAAAAAAATTGAAAATTTTGGGGGGCAAATTCCAAAAAAGTACCTGGATGGGGAATTTTATTTGTAAACAGTTCTATCGCCAAAATAACGATAGCATGGATAGTATATCGATAATAACGATAGCATATCCAAAAAAAATAGCATAGCATCTGATGAATGAGAGTAAAAATAAAATTCACATTTTTAAATGTTAACTAATTAATTTCTAAAATTAGTTAATTGGAATCTAAAAAATTCGGAAACCACACTAATTCCAAAAATGAGTAAAAATTAACTATTTACTTTTGCCGATTGAAAGGAATGTTGATTTCGTTTTATTACCGGTGGTCAAGTCCTTTAGAGTACCTTTACTTTATTTCTGATTTAATTTTTCAGATATATAAGTTAAGCGGTATGTAAAGAGAAAAGTTTGCAAGTGATTAATTACACTTCTGTAAAGAATCGCTCAGCAAGTTGTTGGTAATCATGTACGAACCCTTATTACTTACGTGCAGCGCAGAAAGAAGAATCGATTTACGTATTTTCCAGACGTGCTGCATATTTAACCGTATTTAAATGTTACTCATATTTTATTTTGCGCATTTTTTTTATGATCTATGTAAAATTAAGTTAGGTGATATGATGCAGATCTCATATTTATGAGTAGGCTAATACCTGTTGTATTTTTTGCTCGTGATAATACTGACACCGCTCACATTGATGATGGTTTAACACCTCTCCGTCATTGTTGCATGTCAAACATTGTTAATTAGTATCGCTATAACGTTTAAAATGTAGTTAAATTGGTTCACAGTTACTCACCTGACAGCATCACAACCTGTCCTGCCTGTCTGCTTGAAAGTTATACACCGCTACACCTATGGCTCGTTCTGTTTGCTACTTTGTTGTGAGAAAGTATGCCGGTTAATGTCATTTTGTTTTTGTTTTTTATTATATTTTTTCTATTTAGCTCCAGACAATGTTTTGTCTGCGGGGAATAAAGAGGTAGGTTGTGAATTGTGGAAAAATAAATAAAATATATGTATGAATGACATTATACCGTCGTTAACCGTCTTAACACTGCACTGATTAAAATTTTACTGCCACACTATAGTAATCTGCCTGCAATCTTCATCTTAAAACCAATACTTATCGAATTTATTTGAGAGATTTAATTTTGTTTCATAAAAATTTGTCGAATTATATGTGAATTTTACGTCTTCTTTGTATGGTTTTTATTTTTAATTGTTAAGTATTATTTTACGAATTATGTAATTCTAAAATACTCCTTTTCCCATTTTATTTGACATGACTTGACATGAATAGATAATTCATATGATTTTTAACACTATTCCTTGTAGGAGAAAAATATATTATCATGAAAATCATAATTATGTCCAATGTAATAGAATATTCTAACGGCAGAGAATAATAAAGGATTTTAAAACTTATACTAACACTTATGTTGTAGATCTAGATTCCTTACCATTATACATTATTTATTTCCAGAAATTTTTGCGTAAATAATGTTCTACGACCGTACCGTTACCGTATTTAATCTCTTAAGTATTCCGTAAATAATGAAAAATATTTCCTTACCTAAAATAAAATAAAAATTATTTCCTATTTTCAGTAATGATATTTTTTTGGGAATATTTCATTATTTAAATAACTACTAGTTATAAAAAAAGTAACAAATTATGTAATAGACATATATTAGAAGATGCATATGATTAACGAATAAGTGTGGCAGTTAATGGTATTATTTATTATGGTTGTGTGCATGTTAACGTGCTGTTGCACAATTAATGCCCAAATATATATATATAAATATGTGGATTTTATAACGTGTGCATGTTTTTATTTTTACATGTAATGTATGTTTATATTATAACTCGCAAGTTACCCTATAGCTTTGTGTTGTTAACACGCGCTTTTTTCTGTTCCTCAATTCGGGGTTGATTACAGTTTAAAAATGGAGATTGAAAAAGTTGTACAAGAGAAGACAGAGATGCAGAGGCATTACGTTATGGTGAGTAAAATAACTCTTTTAGTCCTGAGAACGACACGATTTCTTTTTTGAAAGTAATTTTTAATACAGTAATAGTTTACTTTTTAGGTGCCTGTATTTTCTTACTCCATTTTGTTTCAGTGGATTTTGTATTTCAGATATCTTTTATTCTTTATTTATGTCGCTCATGCTGAAAAAATATTTAAGGAGACTAGGAATCGGCAAGCGATTCGATTCGGTGAAAATTATATCCTGCGTTTCGTTCAATATTTTATTAATTGCCTAAAAATAAAACACTTTAACTATGTCGTGTCCAGTGACAATTCCTTTACAGTGAGTTCGTGTACCTGCTGCATATTCGCCTGTTTTGAAGAATATGTGCCAGGATCGTTCATTTAAAAATATGAAATTTGGAGGGCGGTATATATTTTCTTAGTGTGGTTTTGGTAATACTCATTTAATTATTTCTTATTTCGTTATAAAATGGAAAAATTCATGATTTCCTCGGTTTTCTGTAAAACCAGAAAATGTTGTACTCTTCCTCCACTAGTTGTAGAGATAGTAGAGCAGGAATTTATAATTAAAAAATTGACATTTTAAAACATTTTGATTTTGTAATTTTTAGCTGTATAGTTAATACTAAGAACTAACTTAATTAGTTCTGTTAAATTTCATTTCACTGATAAATTACCATGTTTAAAAGTGGAAATGTTTCGAAATAATGAAATAATCAAACAGAATAATGATGTGAAATGATAAATAATTGGTTTTGGATACATTTGTGAAATGGTTGATGCCTGCCATCCTTTGAACCTGTTTGAGCGATACAGAGAAGAGAAAGGCTGCATAATAAATGAGAAGAAATAGCAGAATTTTGACGCACAGGCTGACTGAAGTCAGCCAGGTGAATAAGGAATTACGGAGGCTAAGTTACGAACAGCTTAGATCGTGGATACCGGTGTTCTTTGATGGTTGGGTTTTAATTAACCACACTTCTCATGTGTGGTCGACCTGAGATTGTACAAGACTACACTTCATTC
>JAAAKQ030241860.1:0-11091 GCA_010016005.3 Zanna intricata | reverse complement strand
CAAGGTGCTACCCAAAAGTTTGGGGAATTTTACCATAAAAATAAAATAGCTTACCATAACTTTTAATTTCCACTCTCTCCTTCAAAGTAGTCCCCTTGGGCATTGATACAGCGATCCCAGTGTTTTTCCCATGATTCCATGCATCCCTGGAAGTCTGCAGGTGTAAGTGTTCGAAGTACGTTCTGCGTTTTTTCCTGAATCTCCTCAATTGTGTTAAAATGATGGCCTTTCAATTGAAATTTAATTTTTGGAAAGAGAAAAAATTTGCATGGGGCAAGGTCAGGCAAATAGGGTGGGTGGGGAATCACTACCGTCTTTTTGAAAGACAGCTACGCGATTTGTTTCTAGTCCCTGTTCAACAGTTTCGGGTACGAATTTTGCAGCAATGCGTCTCATGTTCAAATTATCCGACAAGATGCATTGCCCGTACCCATATGACATTTGTACAATTGCACAAACATCATAGATTGTTTGTCTATGATCTGCAGCAATAGCCTCTCGCACTTTCGCGATGTTTTCCGGTGTTATACTTGTTGATGGTCTTCCTGAACGCTCATCATTTTCGACTGTCATTCATCCATCTTTGAATCATTTGTATCACAAGAAAGTTTTACTTTTACTCATAGTATTGTCACCAGATGCTTCCACAAGCGTGCAATGGGTTTCTGCACTAGTTTTTTTAAGCATGAAGCAAAATTTGATGCAGGTTCTTTGCTCTTTAAAATCTGCCATTTAGAACTTCACCGAAGCAGTAAAACACAATGTTACACAACTGCACGAAAGTCAACAAAGCATCCTGTCACCGTCACAGTTGTTGGAACACTGATTCGCAAAGAGTACTGTTAGCCACATCTAGCGGCAGCAGGTCGTACCAGCAATGGTTCACACGAGAAATTCAAATTCCCCAAACTTTTGGGTAGCACCTTGTACATACCAGATTTGGCTTTATGTGACTTCCAGTTCTTCCCTCACCTCAAGTGGGATCTCAAAGGTAATCATTATACCACCAATGATAAGGTGAAGGAAGTTGTGGCCACTTGGATCCGAGAAAGACCTCCAAAATTTTTCATTGATGGAATGTAAAAACTTGTCACACATTGGGTAAAAGTGTAACATTGTAAACAGGGATTATTTTGAAAAATAAATACTAAATTTTTTAGCTAAGGTATTATTTATTTTTTATTTCATTCCCATGCTTCGCATATGTGTGCAAAATTTATCAGCCAAGCCTCGTATTATAAAAAATTAAAAATAGAATATATTTTGTATACTCTGTATAAAAATATGTTAAAGTGTATTGTTTCTAATTCAGTTTTTTATCATAGTTTTATTTTAGGTCATTTTTAGAGATATAAATTTTACAACTTGCACAAACATTTGCGACAGAATTTTAGTTGAAATTTAAATAATTGCTTTTGACTAATAAACACCCATTTGCACATGAATTAACACAAATAGCTATTTTACATAAATCTATTAAGTAAAAATTGGGTAATTTATTTCTTTGGCCTATAATTCTATGAGAATGGTAGAGTGCTATGTTGAGATATTAGTATTAATTACCTTAATATACTGCACATCTCTTCAACTTTTAAATTTTGGTTGGTATTGCAATTTTACAATTTTTCTCATTACCAAATTTAAGTTGATTTTAAATTTCATTTAAGAGCTAAAGCAATTGTTTTGAGGAATTTTTATTTCTCTATTATCAATGCATGGCTACAAATGATTACTTACTTTACCTAGTTGCTGATAATGGGGTGAATCTGTTGCTTATGATAATATTCTTTATTCATGACCAACATTCTTCACATGGGGATATTGATAATTTTTTATTTTAATATTATCTATACTACTATTGTTATACCAGGCAAAACATATTAAAAAAAAAAAGTTATAAAATATAACCAAAGGTTTTCGCAATTACTGAAATTTTAAAATAGTTTTTGTAAATATAATAATTTCATCATTGTTAATTGATCATTTTTTTTTCAGTCAAGAAATATTGGAATCATCAATGCTGCTATTACAGGAATGGGCATATTAACACTAGAGGGACCTCCTGCTTGGCATCCAGCTAGTCCAGAATTAAAAACAATATGTAAACAGGCTGCAGAATACGCTAAGGTTATTTATTTAACTATTTCCTTTTATTTAATCGTTATCACCTTCTTATGAGTTGAAGGCTGCTTTTAATAATTGTAGCCCATTTCAAGGAACCCATTGGCTTGGTCAAGTAGTGAACTCTCATCATCACAAATCAGCCAATTTCGAAATCGAGAGTTCTAAGGTTCAAATCTAAGCAAAGACAGTTTTATATGGATTTGAATACTACATAGTGGACACCAGTGTTCTTTGGTACTTAGATTTCAATTAACCACACATCTCATGAGTGGTAGACCAGAGACTATGCAAGGCTTCACTTCATTTACATGCATAAATTTTTTTATATTTTCGAAAAATTTATCTTTTTTCAGAAAAAGAACAATTTTAACTGGAAATACAAATTGATAAAGAATTATTTATTACTTTCATTTTTTTTAATCATTTAAAAGCAATTTACTTTTCCAATCATACATGTTTGTTACATACAGCCTATACTGCCTACAATATAGGCTAGATGCTACATGCATTTGAAAGAAGCTGGAAAAATACAAGATATACCCCTAAGAAGATTGATAAATGTGGGTAAAGAACTGCATGAGTATGATGTTATATTTTGAGAGGTTTATAGTTTTGAGATCTGTTATCTTAAATTTCTTTTCATCACTAATATTTTAATTCAGTAATATGATAAAAAATCTGATGTGGACATCACATGATTCCTTATATGCCTATTAAATTACTATTTACATTTTTTTAAAGTGAAAAGTACTTAAATTTTATTTTTTTTACTTTTGATTTTTTTTTTTTTTAATTATTATTTATTATATTTTTTTTACAATCAGAGGTTAATAATTGTTAATAAATCAGTGTATTTAAATTAAAAAAAAAAAAGGAGATGAAGTCTGATTCGAACCATTGTGCCTTTCCTTATAAGATCCCAATATTTCATTAATTAAAATTTTATTTGCTATTTACTGTGGAACCAATGAAAACAAGTACGACTTATGATATATTATTGAAAAGATCTCTCAATGAGGGCTTATTACGGCAGTTAAGAAAAAGTCTACAATCCAAAAATTTTTGGCAGATGACAGATGTAATTTTGAGCTATGTTAAACACACTAATACACAGAGCTTTAAACTACCAATTTTGTAACTAATTTTAGGAAAATAAGATAATAAAGATTCTAATAGAGCCATATATAGCCAGTTTTAATGTTTTTTTTTTTTTTTTTTTTTTTTCAATAGTGGGTGTAGGATAATGCAGAGAATCGTTCTGTATTTTTTTTAAATAAATAAAAGGATTGTTCAATAACCAAAAAACATTACTTAGTTTTATTAATAATTTCTTATTAATTAAGCTATTGTACTGGCATTCGATTATAATCAGAAAGGTGACCCTGCGTAGTTTTTATTTGTAGTTTTAAAGATGATATTTTCATCTACATGAACCATATTTCCATCTGAAGCAGTAAGTTCCATAAAAAAAATTAGCACTGCAGAGGAGTATAGTTTTTTAGATTTTTTTAAAAGATGTTTTATTGTAATACGCTGACATTGGTGATTATAAAATTCTTTTTTTCCTTTGTTCCTTAGTATTTTTTATAATTTAATGATATAAAAAGTTTAGTGAAATTCTAACTTTCATTTTATTTTTTTTCTGTATTTTCCTGCATTCCAGAATATTTTTTTAAGACAGTAATACTTCTATGTGTATGTAATTGTATGCTGTGTACCTACAAATGAAATGAAATTTTCTTTAGTGGAACAAAAGGAATAATCAACCAATTAATGATGAAAGGTAAAATTATAAGAAAAATTTTACCTGTCATTAAAAATTTTGAAGAAATAGTTGAATGATATATATTTGAAAGTCACTTCTATATCAAACCCTAAAATCTGATGTGGACAAAACATGACTTCCTTGTACACTTGTTAAATTATATGTACACATTTTTTCTACACTTCATTTAAACTTATTTCATTTGAAAGTGAAATACGATCCTCCACTTCTTTAATAAGGTGGACAGTTACACAATTGCTAAAAACTATTCCATTTAGTGAACTCCTGTATACTGGTTACAAATGTTAATTTCGACCTTACGTTGTAAAATATTCAGTTTAATTAATGAATTATTTAGTGAATTATCAAAAATGAAAAAGAAACAAATCATACAGGAAAAAGAAAGATAAAATGAAGAAACATATCTTAAAAAACGACAAAAAGATGACTATGAAGAGGGAGAAAATGTTAAGAACAAGGGAAGAATAAAAAAAAATTTGAAAACTAGATAATATGTACACAAATTAAGATTAGAAGAATTATATCAAACCAAAGAGCGATTAAGTGATTGGCAGCAAAAAACAAATAAACAAACTGATGGAACTCACGCTTAAATAGTATATTTTCTGACAATATCAGAGAAGTAATGGACTAAAATATAAGAATTTTTTCAAATTTATTAAAGATCAGGCATGTGTGCCTCAGTATATATGTTTTTCTTTTGAGGGTCTGTTTTTCAGTCACTCTGTAGTTAACTTTAATGTAGATAAAATTTAACAGAAATTCAACAATAATTAAATAAAATTAAACTAGAAAATTTGAATACTAGATAGTGAATATCAGTGTTCTTTAGTGGTTGGGTTTCAATTAACCACACATCTCAGGAACAGTCAACCTGAGACTGTACAAGACTACACTTCATTTACATTCATATATATCATTCTCATTCACCCTCTGAAGTATTAACTTATGGTGGTTACGGAGGCTAAACAGAAACAAAAAACTAAAAATCCAAAAATAATACAATTCTAAATTACAGTTTTCAATTAATATTAAATAGTCAGTTGCTTCACCAAATCTATTACATATACATGTATATAGTTTAATGGCTGTTTTTGCATGGGACGAATGTTCTGTGAGTTCTAGTGAGAATTTATCTAATACCGAGTCTATACAGGTGTTACATTGTTTACTAGATTATTTATAGACTATATTGTTTGTTATTATTTTAGTTCTGTCTGGGGAAGGAATGTTTTTGCTCGGTACCGTTTTTTAATAAATTATGTAACCTTTCGCATTGCTATAGACCATTGCAAGCTGTTACTCCTAGCAGTGGCAAATTATCGCATGTAAACCCTAACCTACAGGGTAATAGAATACTTGGGCTTCTAAAGTGTACTGACAGGGACCCTCGGAAATTGGGGCAGCATAAATTAATGAGAGAGTACATTATCAACAACATGAGTGATTTTAACAAATAGTGAAAGTAAGATTACAGATCTTAGTGAGGCAAACCCTCCCTGCCAACCAATACCATTATTGTGCATACAAAAAGAAAATTTCATTTGGCACAGGACGATGAAATTCCAGTGCCAAAAAAATACGAACACACAAATTATACTGAACCTAATATTCGCGTACAATCAGCTGGTCCATCTTTCTTCTTTTTTTTTTAACCTCCGGGGTCACAGTTAGGTATTACTTCAGAGGATGAGATGTGGATAATTTATAGCGTGTGAAAATGTCATGCCTGACCGGGATGTGAACCCGGGACCTCCAGATGAAAGGCTGAGATGCTACCACTCGTGCCATGGAGGCTGGCCAGCTGGTCCATTTACTTTTGCTGTTCCTATGTCAAATATATTTAGTCTTCCTGAAATAATTGTTGAAAACAACAGTTTTCGAACAAAAACATTAAAACCTGAGTCTATTTTTGTAACGGGCATTTAAGCAATAATTGAATTGAACAATTATTTTCTAATTGCAATGTTATTAAATACAAATTGACAACAATGAAATCGGGCCACATAGTAAAAGTTCTGCCAGTGGATATTGAAACATATAAAATTATTAGGTCAAAAATGCTTGAAAGCAATATCAGTCACTATATATATAAACTTAAACATGAAAGAGCATATAGCGTGGTCATGTAAGACATGCATCACTCAGAAGATAAATCAATGATCATTGATGAATTGGCAAAGTTAGGCCATGAGGTTAGAAACATTACTAATGTTCTACATCGTCATACGAAGGAACCGCTGCCACTTTATTTCATAGATTTAGAGCCCAAATCTAATAAAGAATTTTTGACATGAAATTTCTCAATTATACAATTGTAAGCTTCGAAACTCCACATGTTAAAAAAGAAGTCCAATGCAAATTGGTGCCAATGCTTTGGGCATACCGAAACTCTATGCAATCACCCACATCGTTTGTGATGTGATTAAAATGTAATGTGATGCAGATTATGCCACAATAGTCTGCTCTATAGCACTACAGGTTCCAGCTTCCTGCGTTAACTGCGGCGATCAACACCCAGCGAATTACAAAGGGTATAAAATTTATCAACAGTATATAAGGTTTATTCTCGAAACCTGCCCTATCTTCAAGAGTTGCAACTAATAACAATTCTAGTGATAATAATAATTATTGACTAATGTCAATAATAACAATTGTAGTGGCTAAAAGAGATGTTTATGTAACTAACTTGAGTAACAATAATTTTTGTAATTCTGATAGTAGTAATGTTAGCAATAGCACAAGAATTTTTGGAAGAAAATACAAGATTGGACCAAATTGATTCAGTAAGCATTGTGGCCTCCTCCCCCAATTTTGATTCTGCTTCCCCAGCTCAAAATACATATCCAGTCTTTATGAGAGAAAAGATAGAAGAATGCTGGAGATTACAACGTGTATGAGAGAGAACTCTTTACCCTGCTGATAAGGGAGAATTTAACAGAGCTCAAGAATTAAAAAGATTAATTCAAACTTTTAAAAACATTTTGCTTCAATCTTAAATTGAAAATATCTGATAGCCAATCTGTTGAATATACTTTATGCAAAGCTATGAAGTCATTCAAGAGATCCCAGCAGTCTATTCCTCCTCTCCATAAAAATAACAGAACATGGGCAAGAAGTTTTCAAGAGAAAGCGTACTTATTTGCTGAGCACTTTTCCAATGTGATTGTTCTAGCCCAGTAATATTGAAACAGATCCAAAGGAAATTAAAAGATTTCTGAATATTTGATTTCTCCTTTTCAAATGCGCTTACCAATAAAATGCTTTATAATCCACAAGGTTTCTTCGGTGATTAACAATGAAGTACATCCAACAAAAGCGCCGAGATATGATTTAATCACCAGTCAGATTCTTCAAACATTATCTCAACAAGTGATAAGTTTAATCACACTAATTTTTAATGCTGTTATTCGGATTGCAGGAATGCAGGAACTGAAATCATAATGTGTAAAAAAAAATGAGGAATGAACTCCATTCAAATTATAATATACAAAAGTATATTGCAGATTACTTACATTTATCATTTATTCAAGGAAATCAAGCCTTTGTAGTACTTCCTCTTTGTTAACGAATGTTTATGCTTAATCCTATAATTTTTTCTATCATAATACTGTAACTGCAACTAAATTTTGGTTGAAATATTAGCTTTGCTGATGGATTTTTTAATAATTGAAGTTATTCTGTAATTCCTAAGTTCCATGTAATAACTAATACATGCAGTTATGCACTTCATTACGGTAAAACTAATAAAACCCACCAGATTGGTCTAGTCCCTAACTTGTCATCACAAATCAGCTAATTTCAAAGTTCAGTCTAAGATTAAAATCCTAGTAAAGGCAGTTAATTTTATATGGATTTGAATACTAGATCATGGATAATGTGTTCTTTGGTGATTTTTTTTGCTGATAAAAGGGAGGAATGCCATTTATGCATGCCAAAACAGTTTCAGACTCACTAACAGGTTCCACAAAATGTCATTTGAGTGTATATGTATGCCAGCATCCTACTGACTAAACAACCACTTCACCAACTTCCCTCCCAGTGTTGGACCCACAATTAAGCATTCATTACTCAGTGTTGGGAGGTGCCATGGCACTCATATACCATCCTCAATCATTTTCTAAAGAAATACCTTATGGTGCCAGAGGCTAAACAGAAAAAGAAAGTAAAACTAATAATAAATTCAGTATTTCTTAAGCTATACTTTAGTTGTTCCACCATTAATTAACTAATTATTATAACTTCCAGATTTTATTTTAACATTATTGCATAAATAATAAAGTATTAATTTTACTAATTAGAAAAACAAACATACAAATTTATAAAACAATATTCTTAATGAACAACTACAACTAAATAACATAGCTCTTCAAAACTGTGAAGAACATCAAATATGGAGGGTTTTCTATCTCTGTTTTAACTTTCATCTTAAAATAAAGTGTGTAATGTAATCAAGTTGAAAACTGTGTTTTAATTAGCTTTAATAGGGCTTCTTTGTATTAAATTGATTGCAGGTAAAAGGTGTTGAGTTAAGCAAACTGTCAGTGGGGTATTCACTCCAACAACCTGGTGCACATACATATCTTGTAGGTATGTGTGAAAGAGAAATATTAGAGAAAAATCTAAATGCACTCAAAGGTCTTTCAGCAAAAGAAAAATCCATATTAAGTGAAATAAAACAAATGTGAGTGTATGTTTGTATATATATAAATTTTTTTTTTTTATTGAAATTATTCTTTTTAAGATTCATAATATTCCTCTGTACTCTTATATTTAAATTGTATTAAATAAACCACCTAGTACAGAATGTTGAAATAAGACATATCTTACCTTAATTTTTCATGAAATTACTTTCACGGGATCTTGCATCCTTATTCATGATTGAAATAATTCTGTTATTACATAATGAAAAATGTTTAAATAAAAATATTATAATGTTTGTGTAAAATATTATGTATATTATATAATTACGTATTAATTTACACTAGACTCACCTGTGTAAAAATTGCAATAGGTAGCAGCATAATGGAATTATTATCAATCAAATTGCAGGATTCTGCGAATGTACTTTTATGAAAAATTATTCAAAGATATGTCTTATCTCGATATTCTGAATTAGATAGTGTATTTAATATATATATATATATATTCTCTCTCTCTCTCACTCTGTGTGTGTGTGTGTGCATGCGTGTGCACTCACACGTACATGTGAATCAGAAAGTAGTTGATGAAAGCTAAATGGATTATATTTAGATACAGTTTGTTATTTGAAAGTATATAATACTATTTTTAGAACTTCAAGATTAGCAGATTTTAACACCTTTTAGATAAAAGGATACCAATACATGCATGCATTTGTAATTTTTTGTTAATCTATTTTATTGTTTTGTTTTATGTATTATCATATGATATATTATTTTATACATATATATGAAATAAAATATTAGTTTACATTTTGTTATATAATTAAAACTGTTATCAGTTATGGTTAGGTCTAGGTTGATGTAGATATATCCATACACTTTTATACAGAAAATGCCAAAATCTTTCTGCTGGTTTATTAATTGTGTTCATCTTTAAATATACGTGTTCAACTAGAGGGATACTGAGAATGTATGATTAACAAGCTTATGTTTGTCTTAACTACAATTTTAACAGTAATAAAGATTGCTTGCTACACAAATATTTTTTAAGCACATTGAGGGAGTTATAAGAATATTACTAAAAGAACCTACTTTCCAATTACTTTACCATCAATACTGTATCTATAATAATCATAGAGGTCTGACAATATGTATATTATTATACAGGATGCATTATTTTCCAAAAAAAATCTATTTCTTTCTCTATCCAGGGGTAGTTTTTGTAATATTAAGAAAAGTTTTCCAAAAGTCATAATCATTTTTTTTATATATATTAAAATGTTAAGAAAAAGTCTTTTGAATTGGTTACACTTTTTTCCTGAAAATTCATCTTGTTGGTTACATGTTAACAAAATATCCATGTTATTAATGTATCTGTAAGTGATGTATCTTTTTGGATTGATTTATGAGTATTTACTTTGGTTATCATTGTTACTAGTGAAGAAGTTTATATTGTTTGAGAACGATGATGCTGATGCAACAATATAATGAAAGCATGGTTTGTCATAAGATATTACCACTGTAGAATATCCAAAATTACTCAAAAATTGTCATTAATGAAGTTAATACATCAATGTTATTATGTAAATTCTGTAAATTAGTTATTCAATCAACTGACCCAGAAGTTAGGTATAGTAAAGCCCTGAAGTTCTGATATTTCAAAAATTCATGCCTCAAATCCACACTGTATTAATGAATTAGACACATTTAAACTATCTAATTAATTTTAGTAATAATGTTTCACATAGCTTATGACTTTACCACAATGTCTGTTAACACTATATTTAATTATGAAATATTTCAGTGGCCTGATATCTCACTGGCCTTCATACTTAAATTATTTTTTGTCTGAAACTTATAACTGGGAATGAAGAATTGCAAATCATATTCATTCTTGTAGAAACATGGGATTCTGGTAGAAATATTTGGCAGAGCATGAGGTGCAAAAATTACTTTTTACCAGATAAATGTTTTACCAGTATTCTTCTTATGAACAAAGTAAAACTTTGTTTATTATTATGAATATAAGAAAACTGTACAAGCTTTTTGATAAACCAATATAAAATTCGGCCTTCATGGTGCGAGTGGTAGGTCTCAGCCTTTCATCCGGAGGTCCCAGGTTTGAATTGTGAACAGACATGGCATTTTTCACACCCACTACAATTCATTCATCTCATCTTCTGAGATATACCTTAACAGTGGTTCCAGAGGTTGAAAAAAAAATACAACATTCTTAAATTTAACAATAAATTTCTGTACCTTCTATAATTACCTAACTGACAGGACCTAGGTGTAGAAATTATTAAAAATTTTGATTAGAAGTACATACCAGGTGGGCTGAAAAGTTCATAGGCTGACACATACATGGTGCTACTAGTATTAAATCCATATGATTTTTAGTTAGCCTTAACCTTCAAAAGACACGTGTATAAATTTGACAGCTGTCGTATTATTAATTTGTGAGATATAGCATTTTGAGTGAAGCAACTTTTGTTAGTTTGAAAAAATGGATAAAAAGGAATTTCGTGTGTTAATAAA